>BGPR01050809.1:0-10973 GCA_013235015.1 Araneus ventricosus
CCGTTCAGGTTCGATCGTTAACCTGGGTTCAGTCAATCGGGATCGATTTCGGATCATCTTTATCGATAATGGGATCATTCATGTTGTGCGGTGATCATGGCGCCGCATGGTCTGAAAGCCGTAAAATCGATAAAGTTTCAAGTAGTTATAAATGTTGCCGACAGGTGGCGCTTTGCGGTTGTAATCGCAGTTTCAGTTTCGAAAGCTATAAACTGGCATTTGCAAGTAATCGTTGCAATCAAATCACAATCAATTTCAAAATGGCATTTTTTCATTGTATCCCAGGACGGTTTATAGATTTCTTATCCAGTTCCGGAATAGCTATTATGGCCTGTAGCGCCACCACAATCGGCTGTATATGAGCCTAACTTCTCAGGCCTGCAACTCAACATATCACTAATTTCGATCAACCCAAAATAAGTACTGACAGACACCCTATATATTTATTCATCATTATTGCATATATTATTGTATTTATTTATTTTGTTCTGTATTTGTTTGGTTTTTTTTTATATAGTATCCTTTTCAACTTTTGCTCTCTGCCGCGTACCCGTTAAAACGCTCCATTCCTATGGTTGACAGGTCATGAACGTGTCAATAACACATTATTGGATGTGAATCATAAAAATAAGTTTCGATTAGTGCTAAGGTATTAGTGACGGCTTTTTTTTTCAAAAAAAAATTGGCGTTTCGAAGAGGTAAACTCTATGCAGAGTTAATAATCAGATTTCCTCGAATATCTTCCTGAGATCCACAATCATTTCAAAGGTTATGCCATAAAAAATCAGGCTAATAACCTACCAATTATATAAAACAGACTTAGTACATTTATAGTAAGAATTTCACACCAACAGTTAATGCAGATGAAATATAAACTACAACTAAAAACAGAATGACTTTCTGGGTTTGTTTCCGATCCAAGGTTAAAAAGTTTTTAATTAGATCAAAATTGCTCGCTGAAAAGAGTGGTTCACCGTTAAAAAAAAATAATATTTGTAGCATTGTGTGAAAACAATTTTATACAGGCTACCATCAGGAAATATAGAATTCTCGAAGAAAAAGAAATTCTAAATATTTTCCCAATTAAATGTTTGTTATGGAGGTTTTCTAAATTAAAATCATAACGACAATTTCAAAAGTTTTATCATTGTTAAATACACCTTAAGATTTCAAGACAATCCTGGTATTCTTAGGTATAAGTATCGGTCGAGTGTACATACTATGAAGAGACAGAAGATTATCATTATTATATGACATAAAAAAGTTTGCCAAAGATCCAATTCCTCTCTGAACTTCATGCACTGGAAACATAAATTTTACAATGACATTTGATATTAGGGAGTACAGAAGAAAGTAAATATATGTTAATTTGAATATGTTTCTGAGAGAAGGATTCATCAAGAAAGCAGCAAAATTATTTTTATGAAAAAACACGCATGTTTTCTCAAAAAACAGAATATTCAGAAAAAACCCGGTGGATGGGTAAAAAAACACGGTTGTTCAGCCAAACGCCAAAGAAACATGTGATTAGTTGCGTTCAAAAGGAATTGAAACAACTATCATTATTTATTCGCTTGTGAAAAAATTTGTTTCGAAATTTGAAAAAGTTTCCTAAAAAGTTTAGACATACGTTTCGCAAGTTTCATTACTATAAATCAAACCAAAATTAATCTGGGAACCTACCACACTAAACTCCAATAAAAATGCTTTAAAAGAAGTAAGAACAACTGCAAGCGTGCTCTAACTTTCTTAAGATGAAGCTTTTTTGAAAGGGTCTTCCAAGAGGAATGGCCTGTGCATTTTAAAGAAGCGAGGCTAAGTGTAGAAGTTCTGGCATTTCTTGCATCCGATATATAAATGTGGAGCACTGTGACCATGTAATTGCACGAGCAAAGAAGTATTTCATTGGGGTTTTTATTAAAGATCATTAGTATGTTCTCCAGTATAAGGATGGTCAATTGTATATTAAAATATTCTAAATAAAATTTTATTTAATATCACGGGAGAACAGGAAATGTACTGTTGTCGAGAAGTGTGGTTGCAAATATAATAATTGTGAATTATCGATTAATATTCGGTTAATTACTATGAGATTTAGCAAATAATTGCTATGTAATATGCAACACTTCTAAGAATAGCATAACAAAATAAATAACATAGTGAAGAGAATATAAATACAGTGTTGGAAAAAAAGTAGCCAATCAGCAATATTCTGAGATCTTTCATTGGGCATTTAAAAAATATTATTGGAAACTAGGGATACATGACCCTACGTGATTATCTCGGGTTGTGAGATATTTGTTAATATTTGTGTGCCATTTTTATTGAACCTTTGGTCATATGGTATATTGGAAGGGGTTTTCATTCCAAGCTGAAAAACAATCGTAATGGTATGTAGGTAAATATATTTTGGCGGTATGATAAATTGAAATATTTCTGAGTTTTAAGCATACTTCTAGATTTAATTTCATGTACTATGATATGCAGAATCTTGATTCTATGTGGTTTAATTTTTAGATTATTTAGAAAATGTCAAGTTAGAGATACTTGACCCTATCAAAACCCAATGCAGATCCGATGTTGTAGCCAAATGAAGCACATTTTGTTGTTGGGATCAGTTTTCTGGTATGTGGAGTTAGTTGTCAAAATGGCAACTCAAATATATAGAGTATTTACGTAAGAATTGTTTGCTAGTAATTATTTAATGAATACATTTTCTTTTTAATATGATAATTGCAAATAATTATTTTAATACGAAACTTAAATAGAATTGAAATTTAATTTATATATTTTTCTTCGCCTGAAAGAAAGTATTATTTATTTATTTATTATTTGAATAAAAATCTTTTGCTAGAACTATTTGTTATTTCTTGGATTTATTTAATGTTTCGTCATTTCTATTGAGTTTGTCTTTCTTTCTTGATTTGAATTTTCCCTAAAATATATTTTGATTCTTTTGCTTTTAATTTTCCTTAAATACTGGAACTGAGTAAGTCTATTAAGCTTCTCTTTTTTTTTTAGCTTTGTACAGCATTTTTTAGATCCTTTTTTCATTTTGATGCTATTCTTTTTTTTTTATAATTTTCCAAAACCGGTATTTCTTTAATGCGCTAACGAAGCTGCTATGTTCCCAGTTTCATTGCTGTATTTTTTCTCATTTAATTAAATCAATATTTAATTCTTTATTAAATTTTGAACTAATTTAATTTAATAACTAGATTAAATTTAATAACTATACTAACATAATTTATAATTATATTTTATTAATAACTGCGTTTTATATATTCCATATTATTTTTTATTAGTTTCATTAAAGATATTCGATAATAAACACCTTTTGTAAATCTGTAGTATTAACCAAATTTCTGAATTTCTCGTACGTACAAATTATAAAAAGAATATGAATACTCTTCACATGTAGGATCAATTATCCCTACACAAAGGGTCAAGTATCCCTAGCTTAGGGTCAAGTATCACTAAGTTTAGGGATACTTGACCCAAGGCGATTTCATGAAATAAATTTAATTTATGATTAAATGAGATATCAGTTCAGCACAAGTACATTTAACCTTCTTAAAAACAAATCTTTTTATGATGATAAAAATTCAAATATCGGAGAAATTTAAGAAAAGTAAAAGTAGGTTCAAGTATCCCTAGTTTCTCCTACCGATCTTCAGAAAATAAAGTATAATAAAGATTCTATGATTAAAAATTTCATAAGAGGTCATCTAAATATATAAAATTGTAATAACATCAAAATTTTCAAAAGCAACACTTTTTTCTGATGTCATAAATAAATTTCACATGAAGAAATACCGCAAGAAATAAATTTTAGTTATTAGGTCATGAATACATTGGAAGATATTCTACATTTTGTGTTCTAAATAGGAAAAAGGTCGTCTCCACATTTAAATAGAGACGTTCTCCGCTTACGTTAAAATGTCGGTAGTAGCACTTTAAATTATTTCGTACTTTAAATGTTATTTTCAAAGTAGTGATCTACATTTTAAAATCGGCAAACTTGATGTGTATAAAAATAAGTAGTGTAATATTATACCACTATAATGTATAAAATATCAATTTATATATAAAAATAGTTAACTGTTTATATATTTAAATTTTATAATATAAAATTGGTGTAGTGATTATATTTAATTTATGGACGAACAACAAACTTGGTACACTACGAATGTGCCAGTCGTAACCTCCCAATGTAAATTTAGAATGAAAAGAAATACCTGCTCGGAAACTGTATTTACATTACAGGCATATTGTCTCAATTGAACTGTAACAAATTTATGCTAAATGTTTTCTTCATCTGTGTTGTATTGCAAAAAATTACTTATCTTCAGAATTCTGATAGCAATTCCCTAATGGGAGGTCAACATTGCAGCACAACTTCGGATGCCGACGTTTCATGTATTCATTTAAGTTGATTAGGGAAAAGCGACTCAATCGAATCGATGTGTTTAAAAAACCAATGAGGAACAAATTAGAAAGAATACAGTGAAAAAAGAAGCGGAAAAAGGGACAAAAATAATTTTTTGAATCATAAGGTATTTTCTTCTCTTTTATTACCCACGATATTATCTAATAATTATAAAATTCGAAACAAATCGAAATAAAATATAAATATATTTTACCTCTAAAACGCATCTTCTGATATTTTACCTCGAAAACTCATCTTTTAGACATTTTTCACTGGGTTTTTCATATTTTAACGATTTCTTTCACTATTTCTCTACGCTTCATGTCGTTATCGCTCTTCCATTTAATCTTCATCGTTCCCAACGTACTACACTTCTCTGGCAACAGACGAAGTTAAGCGCGAATCTTGTAACTCGATACCCTGTTCACACTTCTTCAACGCCAGTCTGTACCGTGACCCTCCGCAAACACTGCCACGTCCACATCCGCCCTCTTGGTAGGTAAAATACTTATTCTTACTTTTCTCTAATGTTATCACATCGTACTTTTGTTTTAATTATTCAAAACTGCTCTCTCTGTTTTTGGTTTGGCTGGACGCTTGATCTATCTAAAATTTAGTTTAGTTGCAGCCTTTCCTTATATCACTTACTGCTAAATCTCTTTTACGCCGTCGAGAATTTGAACGGAGGTGTTTTATTTTCCCCTTGAAACAACTTCAATCTTCTCTCAGATATGATTTATTCTTCCGCTACCAGGATCTCTTGGAAAAACGTCCATCACAGCTCAAGACGTTTTGGAATTCAATTGGAATAGATTTTACGAATGTCACATATATGTAAAAGAGGTTTTTGTTAAATTAAAGATGAAACAGCAATCTCAAAAAGTTATATCAATGTTAAATCCACAATATATGATTTCAGACAATCCTGTTATAAGTACTTAGGTATAATTATCGGTCGTGTGTACTATGAATAGAAAGAAGAATAGTATTGTTATTATAATACATAAAAAAGTTTGCGAAAGATTTTATATCCTCTCTGAACTTCATTTCATTCCAAAGTATTTACAAAGATGAAATTTAAAAAGACATTTGATATTAGAGAGAACGGGAAAAAGTTAATATATTTTAATGTTTCTAAGATAAAGATTTTCCAAGAAAGCAGTAAAATTATTGTCATATAAAAGAACGCTTTTTTAATCGAAAAACAAGGTTATCTAGTAAAAATAAACACGGTGGGTGAGGAAGAAAACACGGGTGTTCAGTGAAACACCAAAGAAACGTGTAGTAGCCCAGCTAAAAAAGATCTGCAGAAAATCTGAAGGTATTTGGAACATGTTTTCTTCAGATTTCCTGCAGAAAAAAAATGCAGAATATCTGAAGAAAACTATGTTAAATACCTTCAGATTTTTTGCAGAAAAAAAAATATGTTCCAAATACCTGCAGATTTTTCCACAGTCAAGGTTTAATTATTATTAATTTAATTTATGAATAAACTTACTTAAACGATTTGGAATGTGACGAAACTTCAAGCTCTTGTCTGGGTTTCGAGCCCGCGATCCTATAAGCAGGCGCCCTAACCACAAGGCCACGTCGGCATACGCGAGGAGAGGATAAATTAATCTATTTAAGTTATAGCGTCACCATGGCTCTCGTGGCGCCATCTAGTGGTGTAAAAATCAACCAAGGTCAGAATATTTGTTTCAAAAGTCGTAGAGATGTGTAACAGATGAGATTAGTAATATTTTTGTTCAATAATTTAGATTCTCAGTTTCAATAAATTCATTTTCACCTTCTATATTTCTGGGAAGCCTTCTCTCCATCAAAAGGGCGAAAGCCTTTCTTTTTCGAGGAAAATAGCTAGTCAGAAAGACAGTTGGAAAACTAATTGGAAATTAATTCAATTATGGGGTAAAAGTTTAAAATGGTAAAACCTCAAATATTTATTTTAAAGATTAATTTAGAATTCATTTTTTCAGTGGCATATTTAAAAAATTTAGTCCTAAGACATTTTTCCAATGGGAAATTTTTTGAAACTCCTGTCTGCTGTAGAATTAAACAATAATGATAATAACATTCTAATTTTGTTTTATATCCATTGGAAAATAGAGCTGCAATATTAGAGAATATGGTGCAAAATATGTATTTAGAGAAATGCAGATATTATGAAAATGCAGTGAAATCTTCAAAAAATCAACAGATATTGGTCGAGTTTAATGATTTTGTGAAAATATGCTAAATAACTGCAAATTGAATTAAAGACAAAATGCAAAGTCTTACAAAATCTGCAGAATATTTAGAGAAAAAAATAAAAATAATTTTTTTGCAGATTTTATGCAGATTAAATTGAAGAAAAATGCAGATATTTTGTTGTCTTATAAAATCTGCAGAATATTTAGAGAAAAATATAATAAGAAATTTTTTGCAGATTTTATGCAGATTAAATTGAAGAAAAATCTGCATTTTTTCTTCAATTTATTTATGCATTTTTTATGCATTAATACATTTTTTCCAAAAAATCTGCAGAATATTTAGAGAAAAATGAAATAAGAAAATTTTCTGCAGATTTTCTGCAAATTAATTTGAAGAAAAAATGCAGATTTTTTGTCTTCAAAAAATCTGCAGAATATTTAGAGAAAAATATAAGAAGAAAATTTTCTGCAGATTAATTTGAAGAAAAAATGTAGATTTTTTTGTCTTCAAAAAATCTGCAGAATATTTAGAGAAAAATATAAGAAGAAAATTTTCTGCAGATTTTCTGAAGATTAATTTGAAGAAAAAATGCAGATTCTTTCTGTCTTCAAACAAATCTGCAGAAATCTTTAAGAAATCTTCAAAAAAAGAAATTTTCTGCAGATTTTTTTTAGCTGGGAGGTTGTGTTAAAAAAAAGAACTGAAACAAGTTTCCGCATTTGTTTCGAATTTTGTAAAGGTTTCTTAAAAGGTTGAGTTATAGGTTGTGCACCTTTCACTACTTTAAATCAAACCAAAATTAATCTGTTGACTTACCACTCTAAACTCCAATAAAAATGCTTTAAAATAAGTTAAGGACAGCCCCAAGCGAAATCGAAAGTTGCTGGTGTTAAGCTTTCTTGAAAGGGTCTTCCGAGAGGAATGGCCAGCACATTTAAAAAAGTGAGACTATCCCCAGTAGCTCTGGCATTTTGCTCGTCCCATATGTAAGTGTGGGGTAATGTAAGCCTGGCCAATGTACGAGGAATCAAGCCTTTTATTGCGATTTTTTAAACATCATTGCTATGCGCTTCAGTCTTAGAATGGGTAATTGCCTATTGAAATGTTCGAAACAAAATGCCACTTGATATCGTGCCAGGGCTCGAAATGCACTGGTGTCGAAAAGTTTGGCTGGAAATATAATCAAAGCGAAATCTCGAATAATATATAATAGAAAAGCCCCGATATGTCTCTAACGCTGGGCGGAGCTTAAAATAAACCCGCCCATTTTGTCTGCGTCATTATTGAACGAACCAATCGGATGTGAGGAAAGTTGTTGAAGAAAATCACATGTGCATTCTTAAAGTGATTAAGAAATAAAAAAGCAAGAAAACAGAATCGATGAATCAAATTACAATAATTTTCGTTTTGTTCATCATTTTAATTGTAACAATTTTCGTTTTGTCAGAGTAAAAATAATGCAAAATCCAGTAACAGAAAAAAGTGCTTTACCAAATGCAAAATAAGAAATGTGTAAATATTTGTTGAAACATGCCATTTAAATTGTTGATAGTTTCAAGGAATTATCTGGAGTTAAAACTATACAAATAGGTTTACTATAGATTTCTGTCTTTCACTAAGCCATTTTTCAACACAGTTGGAATTAAGTCATGTGTTGTAGAGTGGTGTCAATTTTTTTATAGCTAAGCATTCAAATCCTGCTGCTTGGAGTAGAGGTGAGCATTTTGAGTGCCAGGTTGTACACAATTGCCAGAACAGCAGATACATTGAGATAATCTAAAATAGTAGTAGAAATTTACTACTCAAAACTTTAAAAAATAAACGTTTATTTTTATTAATTATTTTCATGTTAAACGCCGGATTCAATGTTTAACATTTATCGAATCGCGAGATGAGATATTGTATCAGCAAACATTTTCTCTCAGTCTGTGGTCTGAGTCAAAAACTATATTGGAGAAACATAAAAGTTTCATTCCACTCCCCTGGGAACTAATCTTCTGCCATAGTATCATCATACAGATAGTTTTACGCCTCAATTCTGCTGTATTCTGAAAATTCTTTCTCTTATTGGATTTTAGAAGTTTGTTATATGTTGAAAAAATGTATTTCATTTTGGGTCTAGCAAATCCAAGCAATTACATTCACTAAATTCCTTAAAAATGCAATGCAAATCTTTAAAACGTTTTATTACAGTAAACGACAAAGTGTTTCCAAAATCTTTCTTCCATCCTACCACTCAGAATTGCAAATGAAATAATTTAAGGAAGATACTGAAGTATTTTCCTTTTTATTTGGATTTCTGCTTCTAGTTTTTTAGAAAGGTACTTCGGAAGGAATGCCATGTGTATTTGAAATGTAAAGTTAATTATATGAATGGACTGATATAATTTAAAAACAGAAATATATTGTTTTTGAATATACAGAAGTACGTAACCCGAGTTAACTCGTTCTAAATACCGTAGATTACAAAATCAGTCGGTCCTTAAGCCGTTAAAGTTCGCCTATTCAGAGGGCTCAAGATCCGATTCTATGCCTACAATTGTTCCGTTCTATGGAAACAAGAACAGATGGTGTTAGTGGATCAATATAATGCGATCACTATAATCAAAATACGAACTTTTGGCTATATCTCCATTTACACGTAACTAACATTGATACATTTTTCGCACCGAGAAATCAATTTCAAGAAAAAATCCTGGTAAATATCAGTGTCAAGCAAACGACGGAAATTTTTCACAGACTCCTGCACCTTTTAATAGCTTTGGAAGTGACATCCCGATACTGCTGATTGCAATGCAGGAAAAAGGTAAAAGTCTGATGGGGCAAGATGGGGGATGTAGGCCATGTGATCCAATCTCTACCATCCCAAGCAACGAATTTGTCTCTTTGTAAACCTTACTGCGTCATGTCTTGCATTATCGCCCAAGAACAAAACCCCTCGAGGCTTATTGCCATTCTTTCAGTGCTGTGATCAGCGTGAAGTTCATCGGCACCCATCTTCACTTTTCTCCAGCATTGAAGTCAGCTTTAACGGGCGTCACTTCCAAAGCTTTGAAGACGTACAGCAGGCTGTGAGGAACTTCCTTTATTCGTTGGGCACCGTTTTTCACCACGATGGTTTTATGAAATTGATTTCTTGATGCGAAAAATGTATCAATGTCGGTGGTGAATAAATGGGAAAATAGTAGAACGTATTCTTCTTAATATATTTAACTTCATAAATTTGTTATGTAAGTCAGATTTTAGTGCATAACAAAGATTCCTGAAGGACGAGAAATTTCATCCTAGGCGATGAATGTTCATTCCGATGAATGTTCTTCCGTAACGATAGGTTTAAAGAACATCACTTCACTTGGACTCTTGCTGAATAAAACACCCTTTCATGGCCGCCACAACAGAAACAGATCTTTAACAACTGTGCACGTTTAACTTTACTGTTTTTTAAAATAATTTTACAGCTCTCTCACTCCATAAATTTCACTCGTTAACGATAACGAATATCCAAAAACAAACGAAAGGGCAAAAATTAGGTAATGAAAATATGAAATCTATTTTTGTTCCACATTTTTAAATTGAGATAAACGATTGAAAATAGAATTCATACTTGCGTTAATAAGCGTACTTTCCTGTGACGTATTGAAAGCATTGAATATTAATTTAAAAGTAAATATAGTTCTGCGCTCTCTTCCCTTAATAAAATTCAATGAAATTTCACTGTTCGTCGAAATTGCCTGTTTCGGTGGAGGAGATAGTTTTAGGACAGCAAGAGAGTGAGAGAGAGAGAGAGAGAGAAAACATAGTGCAAATATTTACACATTTTATGTACGAAATATGCGAATATTGGCACCCTTTTCAGTATTGTTTTTAGAGATATATATGTCAAAAGTATCAATCATAAGGTGACCAATCGTAGGTCCTCCTTCGAAAGGGTACAATAAATTATGTTACAAATATACTTGTTATGCATTTATCATATTATAGTGTATTTTGCATTATTATTACAATGAATAATAACTTTTGTTAATTTATAATTTTTTAAATCTTAAATCTTAAGTTTATTTGTGTCCTTCTTTTCAAAGGAAAAAAAATTTTGGTCAATTTCAGCATTTCGGTATCTTTTCCACAGAAATTCTAAGTGGTAGAAAATTTCATTAGTTAAGGGTACTCGTTTATAATGGAATAACCGGCAGTATCTAATTATTTAAAATTTATTAAGGTGAACATATGTTAAAAACAGGACATTAACTGTGCAAAATTAGGAAAGGTGAAAGAAGGATTTTGCAATTGCATTGAGGCTTAATGGCAACTAAATGTTAAGAGTCATCAGTTCTAATTGCAGGACAAAAGTTCTTTA
>BGPR01050810.1:0-10973 GCA_013235015.1 Araneus ventricosus
CTCATTGCAAATTATAGCAAAAATAGAGTACGAACACAACCCGGAATGGAACTCGCGACATACTGGTACGGAAGCTGAATCGCTAACCACTCAGCCAATTAAACGCTGAGGGGAGAAGATAGATTTCGCTAATACGTCGTTCGATTCGATTTGTATACGATTTATTTTAAACTGTTTTCTTGATTTCATTAATTTTTTGAGTTGATAATATGATTTGAAGTCAAAGAGAGAGGGATTTTCGCTAATAAATGCGTTTGGTAGTAGAATAAATTACGAAATTAGAGTTCAAAACTAATTGCTTTAAAATGGGACAAAATGTATAAGTTATTATTTTTCAACAAACATTGACGGTTTTCTCGGTTTAATTTTGTTTATAAACGTTAAAATTTCAACATTCAGAAAAAGGCGATTTTTCTTTAAAGTGCGAGTGCTATATTTAGTAAATAGATGGCAAATGTTTCAAAATTTTTTTTTTATAAAAAAGTTAGTCTTTTCACAAGTTATCATTGATTTATTGAATTAATAAAAAGAAGGACGATCTAGGAGATGCTATTAAAAATCGGATGATTTTTAAAACAGAGACAAAGAGAATTATCTCTTTTTACTATCTTTGCATCGAGCTTGTTTTGCAAACTTACAGCAAACTTGCAATGAAAAGGAGGTGGCGCTATTTGTCACGGCGAACTTGTGACAAACGCGTTTTGCAAGCGAGGTGGCGCTAGTTGTCATGGCGAACTTGCCAGAAGTTCTCTTCAAGTTTGACGCGTCAAAATTGCTATGACAAGGTAATATCAAGTTAAAATCAAACTTGCTGCAAATTTGCTCGCTATCTGGGATGATTTTTATTGATTGCATGAAGAACATCTTTTTACCTGATTAGCTCTGAAGAAGAAAAAATTACGATACTTTAAATATGCTGTTTGCATCACATATTAGTAATGATAAGACGAAAATTGAAACTCGGTGCTTTTTTATTCGCAGTTTTAGTCTAGACACCTTAATGGCTCAATTTTCCAAATTCATCCATATTTCTTTTCATTTGTCTTCCAACTAATGTTAACTGCATCGGCAGCTTTGCATTACACGGAATGTTCCTTCGTTTTTTGATTGCAGAGCAACCTTATTTTTCTACTTAGTTGTGTTTCTCCAGCGCTGTCAAATCAATAAAGGAACAGACATGCATCTCCCATGAGCATAGTTTTCAGATCAAAATTTTAGTACTAAATTTATCATTGGTCATTTCTCATTCAAACATCAGATAAGAATACGACCTCATCAGCTGGAAGAAATTATTGCAACCAGAAACAGTTCAGAAGAAATGCATGCTTTTTTCTATTTATTCTGTCACAAAGTTTCAGTAGATTTCATATAAATGGAGTGAAGGTACTGGAGACTATTCATGTAACGACACGGTCAACCGACAGCATAACTAGGAATTTGATTAAACATTTATGTGAGTGTTGACTTTCATTGTGATTAGAAGCCATTTCCTTTTCCTGCCTGCAACAATTGCAGTGTGGAAAGGTACATAAACAAAGGGCGAGCTTTGTAGATTTTTGAGCTAAACACTAAAGAAGAGTGAACGTTTTCTTACTAATTCTCCCTCTAAAATACTCATTGGAGATCAAAATAAAATTGGCACTGCGCAGTTGGAGGGCATCATGTGAAAATAAATGACTTTACTACACACAATTGTGCACTTTATGGAACCATTTTATTCATTTCGGATCCAGTATGTAGTTTGCAACACAAAATCGAAATTTTCAGTAGTTAATAAAGAAACAGTACAGCTTTACTACATAGTAATATTTTTTTTAAATATATACGTAAGATCAGGCTTTAAAGGTGAAGTGTAATCCATTTTGGTCAGGGCAACGGCAATATTCGGCTCAATCTTCTTTATTCCATTATTGAGGATAATTTAGGTTAGTTTTCACTCCCTCCAAAATACTCAATGGAGATCAAAATATTATTGGCACTGCGCAGTTGGAAGGCATCATGTGAAAATAAATCACTTTACTACACACAATTGCGCACTTTATGGATCAAATTATTCATTTCGGATCCAGTATGTAGTTTGCAACACAAAATCGAAATTTTCAGAACTTAATAAAGATGCAGTACAGCTTTACTGCATAGTAATATTTTTTAAATATATATGTAAGAACAGGCTTTAAAGGTGAAGTGTAATCCATTTTGGTCAGGGCAACGGCAATATTCGGCTCAATCTTCTTTATTCCATCATTGAGGATAATTTAGGTTAGTTTTCAGTACGTAAAAGAATCATAATTTGCTATAATCCATGACCAGAATTAAAGAGGTAATTCCTGACCGGCGCTATGTTGTTGTCAGCTTACAGCTTGAATAAAAAAGGACAGATAGGAATTCGCAGAGAGTTTAAGTACCCAGAGAAGAGAATTTCCCCGGAAAGACTCGTGACTCGAAATGAAAGTCGTAGTGCGATTATTACGATGGAAGTAGAAGTTATTAAAAATGAGGTGTCGTTAAAAATGATTATTGAAACTTAAAAAATTAAAATATTACATATATATACAGGACGCTTCGAAAATCATGCGACAACCTTAAACGTACGTCAATAATACAGCTGACACTCAAGGAAATTAATCATGGTACATTGAATAATTGAAAAGCATAAAGTCACAAGCAGCCACAAAAGACTCTTTTCCAGCGAATTAATAAAAAGGAGCGGATGCACCAGATAAAATATTATTAATGGATTAAATAATATACTGTTATGACGCCGATATTTTTAGGATAAAAATTTATTTCCTCACTAATAAATTATTTAATTCATTAATAAAAATGTGTTTCTAAAGATATTCTTATTACTTTCCTTCTTTAAGTATAATGAATTTCGAAATTCATCATTATTAATGATATAGAAATTTAGTTGATAATTAATTTTTGAAAATTTTAAAATATTATATTTCCCTTCGAAAGCTCTAAAATTACAGTTGCAGCGGGATTCGGAGATTAATAACAAACTTCATGCTGACCCTCATTTGCGAATAGGAAAGCCGATACTCTTATGACTCGTTTGCCATACCAGATTTACCCACCTTCACTTGTTGCTTGGAGAGGAACCACCAATGAGCTCGCGAGGTAAATGTCACATGTCAGTCCCCCATATACTTTCAGAATGCCCAAACTTCAATACCCATCGTTTTCAGTTCTTTAAAATGCCTTCAATTTCCTTAGCGAATTTACTTGGTGAAACACCTCATGTTCAAGTTTTTGGGGTTTTAAGGCGACCTGGGACTTTCAAATTCGGTTTGTTTAATTTTCAACTAATCAATATGAAACTTTGAAGGCATTAATTAGAGCACTATATAAGATAACACACAAAAATGTACTGCATGATATTCATTTATTTCTGAGTTATGGGTATAAATGTAATTTTTAATAACAATTAATGGCCTTTATGGTAAATATTCCAAGCGCTTAAATTTGTAATCATATTTCATGACATTTTATACAAATATAAAGACATGTATGGAGAAGAATGTTTGGCATTCATATAGAGATTATTTCGTACTTAAAATGTAAATATCAAATATCCATATCAAATATTGGGCATATCTTTTTCCAAAATCAATAGTATCGTATTATTATATATACTCATTTTGAAATTCCTTTTTGAAACATAAAAATGAATCCCAATTTGTGTTTGATAAGGGTTAGAGGAACTAATTAAAAAATTAGAATGATTTCGAGTAATTTTGGAGCGCATGGAACATTTATCATAAAGGCTATTAATTGTTATTAAAAATTACTTTTATACCAATAACGCAGAAATAAATAAATATATTGCACTGAAATTTTGTGAGTCGTCCTATATTGTGCTGCTATTAATGCCTGTAAAATTTCAAATTGATTAGTTGAAAATGTGAGAAATAGGAATTTTAAGGCCCCTGGTCGCCTTAAGATCCATAAAGTTTCATTTACGAATATAAAGCATGGTTTTATTTAACTGACTACTTTCTTACTTATATCATTACACCTTTGCTTTAATTTCTTTTTGCATGAATCTAGCTTTAAATTTCGTTTGGCAATGCATACCCAAACTAGTGGCTCTCGTGCCACAAAACATTGAAACGCCTAACTGTAGAAGATTTCAGATCTTTAACACATTAAGATATGAGTGACGAAATCGATGACAACATTCCATCTTTCCAAACATGAAAAGATCCAAGAAAAATACAGGTGTGAAAAAGTAATAAGAAATGGGGTTTTGAGTGAGAGTTATAGCATACACGATCATGACGAATTGTGTGTGTGCGTAAATTAATAGCATTAAGCCTTTTAATGGTCTACAAATCAATAATTAATAGATGCAATTTCAAACAAATCCTCAACTGCAAGCTACTGCTATTTGGGAGAAAACTTACCCCTATTTTGCTACACTTGAAACGAAAGGGCGCGTATCGTATTAATCTTCCGATTTATCATGGAAGATCTCTCCAGTCACAAACAGGTAGAATTGGTGGGTTGAATCATTCTTCGCAACTTCCTTCCCTAAACGTGGGGGATTCTGGAAATGCATGCGCTTCGTTCTGTCAAATGCAGATAATCTCAGCCATAAAACTTGCTCAATGTCCTGCCCGTGTGAGAAATTGAACGTGTTTGTTTATGAATAGCTTTATTTTTCAGTGAGAATTGAGAGTTAAGATTACTTTAATTTACTTTACGAATGCCGTGACAAATAAATGCAGAATAACTTGCTGCGTAATAAACTTTATGAATTTCAGAGATATTATAGGTGTAAATTTTTTCATTTTGGAAATTTTTCTCAGTTTACATGCGAGTGATAAAATGGGACATTTCTTATTTGGCTTTATTGGGTTAGAAATTTAAAAAAAAATCAAATAAAATTGTTTCAGGATATGCAGGTTTTATACTCACATGGGATTTTTTAAAGATACATTCCACTGAAACCGTCTACCTGATACTTTGTCTCACACTTAAAGTGATAAAACAATTTTTTAGCAATTAGGAAAGTTAATCATTGATATGAAAATACTCATAACATTTATAATCATCAAAAATACAAAATAGTCTTAATAAAATAAAATCTTCAAATTTTTAACCATCTTTTTGTTAATGTATAATTTGGCGGGTTTATATGGCTTGTTAAAAGCTCCGCTTCATATTTTCTTGTGAATAAAGAAACACTGAAAGTTCTCGAGGATGTTTGTAGTAATTTGAATCTATATTTTCAAGAAATAAGGCATTTCTCTTATAGGTCAGAGGCGTAAACTGATTCCATCCTGCACCTTATACTCTCTCTTGCTCACACCGCTATAAAATGGTCTTGTAATCATGTTTCTTTGAAGAATAAATAAAATAATTTATCCAATACCGACGCTCCCGGAAAGATTTCAATTTATTTAATAATATTTCTATATAATTTTTAAACCATATTTTTTGAGAGAACTATAACAAATTTCAACTAAAAATTAAGTACTGAAAGATATTTAAAAAATGAGTTCGAAAAAGGCAGAAATTGCAATTATAGAATTTTTGAAATTACGACAGATATGATTAACATGCATTTAGAAGGACGAGTTCAAAACTGAATTACGGTGCACTCCCGATTATCCGGTTTAATCACCTGGAGGGATCGCATGGACAATAGAAAAACACGGATAATCCGAAAACAACTCCTTTTTATTAAAGAAAAAGTCAACAACAGTACAAAAATATAAACCTTACTTACATTTGTATGCTGTATAACATCAAACTAGGAATTTTCCTTTTAACATTTACTGCTTGAAAAAATCTGTAATGCGTTATTGTTTCTGCTGTTTGTTCATCTCTTGTCGTATATCGACACATATTTTACGAACCGCAGTAATGTCACCGTAATCAAATCCTCTTTGCCCATATAATCTAACAGTTTCCACAGATTGTAGAGCAGCAGAATGAGAAACTGTATTTCCTTCATTTAGTATATCTTCTGCATGAGTTCTAGCTGTTTCTCCATTATCAAGTTTTTGAAGAGTTTCTAATTTTTGTTTAACATTAAAACGTTTCATTTTCGTTCCACACCACTCATTTTTACCAGTAAAAAGTTTCACGCTACTAACTAACGATAAGCAAGACGCAAAAACTAAAGGAACACGTGCGAAAGTGAAAGAAGACGAGGAAGTTAAAGAATGGCGTGTGAGGAGAAGCGTGTTCGTACGAGAATGAGATAGCAGGAAGTGGATGATTCATTTCTCGGGAAATTAGGGGTGGAACCGGTAGAGATTGTACATGGAAGAAGAAAAAATATATATATTCTTTAACCTCCGCCTTCACGGCTCACTAGTTTCACGGAATGAATCTCTCGATCGAACATCAATATCGATTTTACATGCGTGAAAATGTTTCTGTTTAAATTTTTTGTGAATCCGGAATGAGCACGGATACTCCGCAAACCGGATAATCTGCGCACGGATAATGGAGAGTATACTGTATATCAGGAAAGAAATACAGTTTGTATCGTCGCTTAACAAGCAACGCCATCTATATCAATTTTTTGAAAGAGGAAGAAAATACTCAAATTTTTGAACCCAATAATGAGCATTTCTGAATTTATTTAACATCTGATATAAACAAAAGACTGCATGTTCCTACCAGATGTGAAAAGAATTCAGAAATATTCGTTATTGGTTGAGAAAAATTGAGTATTTATTTCCTCTTTGCAGTTTCAAAAAATTGAAATAGGTGATGTTCCTTGTTAATCGACGATATTGTAGCGAAGTTGTTTGGGGGCTGTACGTTAATGCAGTCCAATAAGCAGGATAAAAAATAAAGATCTTTATTTTACGAATATTCTAAGAAAAGAAACGTAGCACAAGTATTAAGCAGTGGACGTAAAAATTCAGAAGAGACCCTAATAACACAAGACGCTGTACAATACTGTTACGATATCTTCGCGATATTGTACGGCATTCAGAATACCGGACAACGTCGTAGAGATATCGTGCAATATCTTGTGCAAATAGGGGATTATCAATAAATCTCAACACAGCGCTCAAAGGTTTCTTGTAAATTCACCAGCTTGCTTGCTGATCAAATTCCAACTGACTCTTCTTGGCTTGAGAGCTTGTCTTTATACGTTTTCAACAGGAAGTGACTTCATTACAGAGGAAGTGATGTAATCTCCAGAAAGTTCATGAAATCAGTAGAAATAGGTAGAAAGTTCGAGGTCCTTCTAAAAAATTCCTTTTGTCGCCAAAGTCGCCAAAATGGTCGTTAAATCTGTCGCCAAGATTAGCATCTCAGGGAGCAACTTTATAGCAGTGTAACAATATATTCAGTTTCCCAAAATGTCTTTACAAACTTTCAGGATAGTTTCGGCGGACAGAAACGCGATATTTTCACAATAGACCATGGAGTCACCAACGCGAAAGGTGACAGGCTATTGGTCAGTGAATAAGGAAAAGTTTACACCAGATATGTTATACAACACAGGGTTTAAAGAATAAATATTCACAATGGTGCAACAACACAGTTGCATGAAAAACTACGTACGGAGTGTGTATATTCACTTTGGGAGGAAGTCCTCTGAACACTTTAAGGTTTCCAAAGGTTTGTTGTTGAAAATATCCCTGGAGTTGCTTCGAAACGGGATGCTAATATAATTAACTAACCACTGATTTGTTGAACATGTCGTTTCTTACTTGCCACTGTGCATCTGTCATTCTGAGTGCAAACTTGCAACGTTGCTTTTCATGAAACTGTGTTGTTGCACTATTCGAAATTTGTATTTCATTAAAATACATTAAACTACCTAAAAAATGAACTTTTGTTTTTAAAAAAGGAATAATTGAAAAAAGCTGAAAAACTCAAACAAAATAAAAAAGAATCCAGCAGGTGTACTTTTTCAAGGTTTTAGACATCTGCGGGGATTCTAACAGAAAACTATTCCTGTTGTTATATGTTAGAAGGCCCTCAGATGTGTGACACCTTGGAAAAGTACATCAGCCCGATTCTTTTCTTTTTCGTTTGCCTTTTTCAGCTTTTTTCAATTATTTTTTTTTTAAAAAAAATTCATTTTTTAGGTAGTTTATGATTTTTCATTGTTATCTTGGTAGCTTCTAGCATACAGAGCGCACCAGATGCTTTGTTTTGTATTTTATTTAATTTTGTATTTTATTGACTTGTGTTTTTCATCAAATGGTAGATTCTTTTTGTATAAATTAGTTTATTATGTGTTTCATTAAACCTATGTTGTACGCTTTATCCTTATCGAGTATCCTTATTTTTTACGTAATTCACTAACAAAGAAATCACTTTAGGGGTCGCCCTGTGCATTCGCAACCCCACGTTGTATTGCAAAAGCGACTTGCTTCTGTATGCCATAACTACTGTTGCAGTTTGTAACCAAAATTTTGGAGCACCCTGTATATCATTACAAATTATCTCATTTTATTTTGCCTTTTTTACTTTCTCGTACACAAAGTATACGAAGAGAAAGTAGTGTAATCGTCAAAAAATTCGAACTCGAGATTTTGACGGATCTCCATGTTTTAGACCTCCCTGAGTCCGAAAAACACAATTTGGGAATTATGTCTGTCTGTGTGTCTGTGAACATGATAACTCGAAAACTATGAGAGCAACGGGGATGAAATTTGGTATGTGGTCTTTAAACATAATTTGTAGGTTTCTATCAAATTTTGGACAAAATGCGTCCACGGGAAGTCTGTCTGTCTGTATGTCCGAAGTCATGTGAACACTATAACTCAAAAACTTGAATAGCTAGATAGATAAAATTTAGTGCACAGTTTTATCGTCATGGTTGTAGGTCCGTATAAAATTTTGGGCCAAATCCGTCAAATTGTTGGCTGTCTGTCGGCTGGTATAATTTACCATTGAAACCAATGTGCTATCTCCACGCGCATACGTACAGAAGCAATCGTCTGTGCTCACGAAAGGAGCGAATTACGTCAGTTTGTCCTTGAGACGGCAAGAGTGAAACCTAGCAGTGTGCGATAGATGCGTTTTAATCGGTACGCATCTCTTTGAATTCTTTACCTAGATATTTTTCAATCACTATAATGAAAAACCTTCTGATAGTCATTGGATTCTGGATAACAGTAGGTTCGAATTTTTTTAGCCACGCTGGAGAAGGAGAAACGGCACCTTTTGGGGAAAGTATACAAGAAAGTTCAGGGAAGAACGCTCCCGCTGGTTTTGTTTTTTTACCCTAGCAGAAGAACCCCTAAAGCAGTGGAGAAAAAAATAAGCGAAACGTCATACGACGATTTCAGAAGGTCGTCCAAGGCCGAAGTGGAATTAAAAGCCGGCATCATTACTAATAGGGCTGGGCGTAAGATAAAGAGAACGAAATTTGCAATTTGAAGGGCTTTTTCTAACCGATTGAGACAAAAATTGGACACAAATCTACCATTAAGATAAGAAGGCCACATACCGAATTTCATTTATCAAAGTAATTCTTAAAGAAGTTATTGCGTTCAAAAGTATGCGATTATACAGACAGATAGATAGTCAACTCGTTGATGGATTTGGCTCCAAATTTGATACGGACCTACAGTCCTGATGATAAAACTGTGTCTCAAATTTTAACTATCTAGATGTTCAAGGTTTTGAGTTATAGTGTTCACATGAACGCAGACAGACAGACTTCCCGTCGACGGATTTCCTCTCCCCCAGCGTGGATAAAAAGTTCGAACCCACAGAAACTCAGAATGCAATGGCTATCCACGAGTTTCCTTCAGCGTGTGCCAAAGTCACGAGTATCGCCAAGCAGCCGCCGAGACGCAAAATGGCCTCGCGTGATAGTAAGAAAATTGAATATGCAATTTGAACGCCTGATCTTTAATCGATTGAAACAAAAATTGGACACAAATCTGCAACTGAGGTTAGAAGTCTACATACCAAATTTCATTCATCTAAGTCATAGTGTTAAGGAGTTATTGAGTTCACAATTATGCCATTATACAGACCAACAGACAGATTTAGTCCAAAATTTGATACGGACCTACAGTCCTGATGATAAAACTGTGTATCAAATTTTAACTATCTAGATGTTCAAGGTTTTGAGTTATAGTGTTCACATGAACGCGGACAGACAGACTTCCCGTCGACGGATTTCCTCTCCCCCAGCGTGGATAAAAAGTTCGAACCCACAGAAACTCAGAATGCAATGGCTATCCACGAGTTTCCTTCAGCGTGTTCCAAAGTCACGAGTATCGCCAAGCAGCCGCCGAGACGCCTCGCGTGATAGTAAGAAAATTGAATATGCAATTTGTACGCCTGTTCTTTAATCGATTGAAACAAAAATCGGACACAAATGTACAATTAAGGTTAGAAGGCTACATACCAAATTTCATTCATCTAAGTCATAGTGTTAAGGAGTTATTGAGTTCACAATTATGCGATTATACAGACATTTCTGAAGATAAAGTTGTGTACCAAATTTTATAAACTTAGTTACGTAAATTTTTAAGTTATCGTGTTCAGATGAACACAGAAAGACAGACAGACTTCCCGAGGACGGATTTTTTCCAAAACTTGATAGAAACCTACAAAGTATGTGTCAAGATCACATACCAAATTTCATTCTTGTAGCTCTAATAGTTTTTGAGTTATCGTGTTCACAGACAGACATAATTAGAACAATTGTGTTTCTCGGACTCAGGGAGGTCTAAAACGCGGAGGTTCGTCAATATCTCGAATTCGAATTTTTTGAGGATTACAATATTTTCTCTTTGTATACTTCGTATAAGAGAAAGAAAAAAAAGTACCGCTGCTATGACGAGTGGTTGATGCATGGTTGGATTCTTGCTGAAGGTGAGAGGCGTCTTTCCCACTCAGAACTTTTCTCGTACTCAATAATTTTTTGGTTGGAGTTGTAGGTGGCGCTTTATATGCGCGTTACCTAACACACGTGTTTAGAAACTTTAAAAGTAATACAAAAATTTTAATTTCAAATTACATCTGAG
>BGPR01050811.1:0-10973 GCA_013235015.1 Araneus ventricosus
GAGCAGTTTCAGTTACGTATTGCTTTGTTGGTGAAGCTGGTTTTCTACTTTGTGCTTAAGATTAGGCTTTTTTTTATTTTTATGACTATGATATATGTACCATATACTGCTATCTTTGGGGTTTGTTTGAAAAGCCACTGGCTGGCACTTTTCAGTCACAAATAAAGTTGTTTTTTTTATATGGAACTGGTTTACCAAACATCCTAAGTATTCATCAAAATATAATTATATTACCCATTTTGTAGAATCTGTTTACGATAAATCAAAATTCCTTCATGGTTTTTATATTCAAAATTTCTTATTCATGCTCATCCAGCATTTGCATATTTATAAATTTCATTACCTTAGAAATCAAACTGCTGAGCTGAACAATGCAGAATTCTGTATTTTGGTATATTACTCTTTTCTTATAAGTTTCATTTATCTAACTAGTTAAACATAACTTATGTTGTAATCCACTCAGAAATGTGGTTTGAGATATGCATATGTGATAAAATAGAAAAAAACAAATGAGTGAATAATATTGCAGTGAAAAATGTTCTATATTTTTTAATTATGGCACTACATAGTTTGACAAAACTTGTTAACTTATAAGTTTCTGTTTACCACTGTAAATTATATTTTTGGAGATATACTGAAGAGTATCTTTGGGGACTTAATTTAAACAAGTTATTCTCTGCCTTAAATATTTGAATAATGTTTACTCTTTCTTTCTAATAGGACGTAAAAGTGTTATGATGGGTAGAGGTGGTCATGTTGAAATGAACCAACATGTTGAAGAAATACAGATTGAACAAGCAGAAGAATCTATTGATTCTAATCAAACAGAAATGATCCAACTAGTGTGTGCTGGATGCATGCGTCCGTTTGAATCGGAGAATCACTTCCAGGCTCATATATGCACAGGCCAAGCAACGTGAGTATATTGTACAATTAAACATATATTCAGTGGCGGCTCGT
Organism: Araneus ventricosus; assembly: GCA_013235015.1. Lineage (NCBI taxonomy): Eukaryota > Metazoa > Arthropoda > Arachnida > Araneae > Araneidae > Araneus > Araneus ventricosus. The sequence goes on from BGPR01050811.1 coordinate 961, forward strand.
CCATAAGAGCTGCAGTCCCCCCCTGAAATTATTTCAAAAGGTTGTATTTTCGTTTTTATTCTAATTGGCTAACTTTTCCACTGTAAGAATTCAGTGATCAACAAAAATGGCAAAAAAAAAAAATGTAGAAGGAAGGCGGCAAATCAACCAAGAATTGAGAGACAGACAGACCATAGCTGCTACAAATTTTGCCCTTCCTGAGGATCCGAGATTAATGTTATAAGCGAAGCGGGAGAAAAGTAACTCCTTCTCCAGTTGGAATTCATTCATTTGAGCTGCATTTTCCCCAGTTCTCGTTTGGCACGACTTTCTCGGGCTGTTTTTTCGCTTTTTCTCAGTCGTTAAGTAGTTTTTTTAAATCCAATTCTAGAGGATTTGTAATTTTTTGCTTCCTTATGTTTTTTGGGGTGCTGATTACCAATTTGAGGTTTGCCACCAATAATTTTTGTTGGAATTTTAGTTATAGCCAAAAAACATGAAATTTTTTCCCCAGTTTTTTTGCTTATAACTCAAAAACTATCAATTTTTAGTATAACATCATTATATATCAAAATAATCAGCACAAAATTAACTACAACGTAGGTCTAGACAACTTTTGCAGCACTGCTTGTTTCTGAGCGGACGAGCTGCCACTGCATATATTTATGATATAATCTATTATAACTTTTGATCCAAAGTCTTTCTTTTCATCACCAAAAAAGTATGAGATTACTATGTAATAAGGTGTTAAAATGAATAAAATTTTACCTATTTTTTGAAAATTCCAGAAACTTACCGAGCTTTTAGCCTAAATTAATATATTTTATTTGTCACAAAATGTTTAGTAGGTTTTGTTTATAATTTTATTTATGAAGACTGGGAGTAATCTCCCGTAGACTTTCTTGCATAGTCCCTAAGAAAGGTGTCATCCCCCAGAGATAAAAATTGCAGACCTTTGACAAGGCTCGAAATGCTGGGAGTAATCAGATTTATATTGCCCTTGTAGACAGAGGCAAGATGAAAGGGCAGCAATAAAATCGGGAGTGAAATACAAAAGGTCGGCGCCAATGCACTACTTGACATGTTTTTTGCATCATAGTGTAAACTGTTCAAAATTAGTAAGCTGTCTTATATTCTATACCAGCTGACAGTCATGGCACTTGTTTTATATATTATCAATAAACTTATTCCATTTTGTATCATATGCCGATGCTGTCATTTTATAATATGCCCTTTTGTTACCCTTCAAAATTTAGAAGTATGATTTTACTTCTTTTGACTTAATGTTATTTGTATGTATAAGCTGCTTTAGTGTTATTATTTTTTCTTTCTTAGTACTGATGCTCAAGGGCAAGTTGTTGTCACCACTGGCCAACCTGTATTTGGGCAGGATCATCAAATAATAGTGCAGACGGGTGGCAATGGAACTGAAACAACAATAGATGCTGACCAACTTGTTGCCACTGCACACCAAACTCTTGCTAGTTCCTTAAACCTTTCATCACAAGAATTTGCTGAACAGCTTGCTCGGGTTGTTGCTGAAGCTGCTGGACCTGGAGGACCAGGGCAGGTTACAGTGTCCATTGCTCCTAGTGCCAAGCTGGATGAGTCTGGAGCTGTTTCTGTTAGTATCCCTGAATATGAAGATTCAGCCGGACTGCCTGAAGAAGGCACTGTAGTGTTTAACCAGGAAAATAGCTCTAGTGCTATTATGACTGCTCACCATCTTGTTGATGCTGTGGACCAGTCAGAACTACAGCAGATCCAGACCAATGAAATTGTCACAGATGAGCATGGTAATCAGACCATCCTGATCAAGAATGGGGGGGATGAAAACCTCATGATACAAGAAACACTGGATCAAGGCAAGGAGGATTCACACCACTCGTCAGAGCAGACTGTTTTTGCTGTGGATGGTGATGGCCAGCATGTGCTTGTACCAGTTGAAGGTAATCTGCCAGATGGACAGACTCCCATGGATTTTCAGACCCAAGGCAATCAGGATGCAACTGAAGAATTTGTTGCCCAGATTTCTATGGGAAGGAACAAAGGAGAGGCAAATCTTGTTGAAAATGTACAAGGAGAAAATGACGTCCAGTTGAAGTCAATCCTGGAGGTTGGGCAATTGGAAGGGGAGGACTCGCAAGAGAATGCGCAGATTGTTATGATGGTTTCCAATGATCAAGGTGGCGAAGGTGAAGGCCAGCAGGTACCTATTCATCTGCCTGAAGATCAACCCTATGCCAGTGCAGCACTGTTGAAAATACCTACAGCAGATGGTGGGCATCAGATGCTTATAATTCCAATTAACGCTAATGAAAATGGCAATACTGTTCTGACTCTTCCTGAAGGGTATACTTTGGGAGGAGGTGATGGGGATGGAAATATAACTTTGGCCTTGGATCCTAGTTCATTACCACTTGGTGAAGGTGGAGAACCTCAACAATTGATGCTACCTGTGGATGCTGATGGACAGATAAATTTGGAAAGCTTGCTTCAGAGCGCCACAGTCGATGCATTACCAAATGAAGGTTGACAGATATCTCCATCGGGACGAAGTCCATGTTTATGATGGTTCACATGGTCATTGTAATCTAGTATTCATCAAGAAACTTAATTAAGTTTGCTTTTTCCTCCTGTACCCTTAATTGAAGTTTCTGTTAAATTTTTTGTAATATAATCATTTGTTTTTCTCATCTTTGCCAATGAATTACAATTTATACAACTGTACTCATGTTTTATCTCATGATCTTATTTGATTTAACAGAAGCTCTTTGTGTAGTTAAGTGTTGTTGTCTTGACTTGTTAACTTATTTTTTTCAGTTCTCTTCATTTCTTTTGTGCATAAATGTCAACTCTGCCATTGTAAACCCATATGCATACTATATTAGTATCTATGAATATATTTGTAAATATATATGAAGAAATGTCTATATTGATTTTTAACTGTTCATTCATCCGAAGGCTTCCCTAAGATTGCATTGCATTGCACTGCAGTCTTAGCTTGAATTGTCATTAAATTTTTGCACTTCATTCATAATTTTCCCCCCATTTCTGCTGCTTGGGGAGAGTTGCTGTTAATGCACTCTACATTTATGGGTTTGATATTAGTATTGAAAATAAACAGTAATTAATTTTGTTAGACGTTAATAATTTGCTATGTATTATTCAATAAATTATGTACATATTGCTATCCTTTTAAAGGTATGATTTCTTCTCTCTGCTTTACTTTAATAGAATAGTTGATAAATGAAATGGCTCATCAAAATGATCATTGGGAAGGAAAGTTAAAAGAATGATGTATAGGTCTGTACAGTTTTTGAATTGTCGAAAATAATGCAATAGTGTTGGATGACTATCCGATTTTGTTGTTCTTTTATGGAAAAAAATTCAAAATAAATGGATTATTTTGTTAAATATTTTTTTATTTGACTGATAAAATATTTTTGAATTTAACCTAAAGTGAAGAAGGTAAACATTTTCAAGTTTCTTATTTTAGTATATTTTTAATATTCAAATTTATTTAATTTTTGTTCACTAATTTTTAAAAAAAATATTCATGATCCATCCGGTGTTGATGAATAAGGAAGAATGGAGTTTGAAATTCTGCAAAACTTAAGCTTTTACACTTTCCATTGGTCTCTGCCAGAATAGAAAGATGAAACTATATTTGAGTCTTTGAAATTGTAATGGATTTTTTATTAAAATATTTTGATACAGCTCTTAAAAATTATTTTAGTTATGCAATTTCACATGATAGTAATGATATATATTATCAATTATATATTCTGAAATATATATCATTGAATCACCAGGAATAAGGTTACCAGAGCTTTGCATCAGAATCCTAGGATCCTAAATGAGACATATTTGATAATAGATACTAATGTATTCTAACTTGTTTTGTAACTTAAATTTTAGAGAGCAAATTTCATAATATTTTTGATTTCATCGCATGATTTGTTCAACTGACAAGTAGGGAATAAGGTTTATGAATGACTATAAATGTTCAGTATTTGAATACAATCAAATGGATCGGGTGTCCGGTTTTTTTTTTTTTTTTTTTAAGAGTTCATGAAACACAAGATAATAATTTCCAGAGGTTAGATGTTAAATATCTGCAATCGATATCCAAAATGAAAAAAAACATTTTTTAAATGTTAATCAATATTTTATTTTGTGTGAAATAAATCATTAAATAGCAATAACTTTTGATGAAAGCAATCCTTGTCTCTATAACATGCTCAAAAGAGCTGAAAGATCCAAGCAAGACACAAATTTCAAATTTTAAGAACGAAAGAAATATATATAGAGAGAAATTTTCAGATAAAGTACTCTTTTTCTTGTTTGGATAATTTTTAAAATCAGATTTATCAGAAATGACGAATAAGGTCTTATTTAAATATTTTATACTCCCACTCCCAAACATAATAACCTTTTAGAACGGCCGATTTTCCTTGGAACAGTGGGTGACCACTGTAGAGAGTTTTCGGTGTATTGCATACTAGCTGCCCTCTTCGACTAGCTTGTTTGTCGGGAATATAAATTCAGTTGAATCTCATGTGCATAATAGTTCCCTTAAAAATGCAGTTTTAAACTTCAAATTGTTATAGACGCTTAACCCGTGTTCTTTTAGTAGCTTTGCATCTGTTCTGTTCATTGTCTACATGAACGTCCCTAATGGAGTCAAGTAACTGCATGTGTCATCTAATTTAGAGCTTCCCAACCTATAGTACGCGTATCCTTGAGGGTACGCGAAATAAAAGTTGTTAATGGCGGAAACATGAAAACACAAGGGTTAAAAAAAGTTAGAGAATTTTGTTTCTCCAAGTGAATACTTGCTATTTAATAACTATACCACTTGAATAGTCTTGTATATTAAAGGCTGAAAGTCAACAAACGTATGTATGTATGTCCTTCTATCTTCTCATGAACCGCTGAATCCTGAAACTAGCCGTAAGTACCAAAAGATGGAAAATAATCCAAGGGATCTATTTTGACTATTTAAATTCCGAAATTGTAATTAGTTAAAAAGATATTAATTAAAAACTTAATATTGATTGATTCCCCCGTGGTGCCATCTATCGAGAACTTTGGCATCCAACGTTCTTGCATTTTTTTGTTTATTGACAACTTTGAATCCACAGTTCTTGGAATTTTTTGTTTATTTATTTAACGAAACCTGGTTTTAATTTGTATAAAAGTTTTTTTTTTCTTATTTAGCTAACTTGGTGTTTTGAAATTATAATAAAATCATTTTCTGGTAAATCATGAACATCTGTCAAGTTACGTGCCGCCATCTATTGAGCAAATAAAATATAATTTTAAAGTTATTCGTTTACAACAGAAAAAAATAATTAGAAGCTCAAAAGAAATATAAATTTCAAAAGCTACTGGTTTTTAAGTAAAATTCAGATTTTAAAAAAATTCAGGGATAAACAAATATGAAACAAGAAATATCAATTAAACTCAAATTGTATTCAAAATTCGTTTATTTGCAAATAAATTTAAATAAAACAAAATGTAAAATTTGTTTGTAATGAAGCAAGCAATTTAATCCCGGGTGAAGTCCCCTTCTAACATCATACTGAAACTTTGATGATTTACTACAATTTCAGGTTTTACACCAAACAATGCAACTACGTTCATCAAATCGAAAACATGAAAAAAAGTAATTTCATTCGAGTCTGCAGAAGTCCCCTTTTAAAATCTAATGGTTCATATACGGTGTTCTTCCATTTCCTTTTATTTATTTAACGGAATCTGTTATTACTTTTTTAAAGAGCTTATGTGTTTGGATTTATTAATATCGGGGGAAAAAAATCATTTTCTTTCCTTTTTGTATTAAGGTGTTTCACTTCGTAACGTTTGTTGGGGAAAGTAAGTGACAATTTTTGTTGAAAAAAAAAAAAAAAAAAGGAGCCGGGCATATGAAAAAATATGGATCCCAAGGCCTCACGTGTTCTCACTTCTCTCCGCCCGGGAATATCCCATTATTCAAGATTGCCGGGCCATGCAGCTAGTTGATTATTACGAAGTGTAATTTTTAACTATCCTTATAAGTTAAAATGAAATAATTACAATGCTGGTTTCATTTGCTTCGACATTGAACTAATGCTATTGTAAAAATGGAATAAAACGTAAAATCAAAAATAGCCCGAGCAATTAATTCGCTTTTAAGCTAACCTTAACATTATTGATAACTTCTTTGCACAGATGGATGGTTGGGGAGGGGGAGTTGGATGTGACGGAACGCCGCCCCGTGTCGCCGTGCCTGATGCCATAACAGCCTCCAGACCGGTTGAGTGGACATGGGACAGTTGGATATGACAGTAGGGGGTATGCGAAGACAAAAAGAGCAATCAAGGGGTACGCGAGGGAGAAAACTTTGGGAACCCCTGATCTAATTGCATGCCATCGGCACCTTTCTTATTCAAAATACGCATTTGATTTCAGTTTGAAAATGGTGCGACACATTTTATGTCTTGCAGCATGCTAGCTAGATTAAAACATGCTGATAGAAAGAATTAAAACACTACAACCATAATCATTGAGCTTACTAAATATGTTTCCAAATATAATTATTCCCTTAGAGGACTTCGTGTACAGATTTCACTGAAAAATTGATGAAACAAAAAAGAAAGTAAAATCCATTAGGACATTACCTTAACTTTCAATAAAGGAAGTGAAACACGGATTTAAATATTATTTGTGTAAACACTGGCAAGGTATTCGAAAACCATTCAATATAGAATCGAAGTTCAGAAATCTTACAGGGCTTGCATCTACCAGATGCTGGGTACTTTGGTCAAATAAGACTAAAAGCCTTTCAGACATACGTTTATTGACAATAGACAACACAGAGATACACAAAACATACGGCAACGCCGAGATCACAAGCAGTTCTAATTATATCAGTCAGCTCGCAGGCTGACGTCACAACATCGCCGCCTGGTGGCGGTTACATTTCGCTTCACTTCGCAACACAAGGGTTCGAATCAGATTGCAACAATGAAAAGAATTGTTTTAAATTATGCACAAAAATGTTTTTACAAATTTATTACAATTAGGGAAAAAAATACGACAACTTCATTGATATCATTAAAAAATTGAGTTTTTAAATTTTCAGATGGTGGCAAAAATACAATTTTAAACTTGCACAATAAACGTTGAGCATTCTGATTTGTTAGCTATGCTTGCAAAGTGAGATGAATTGGTAAAGTCGGTTCAGTTGTTGAAACTGGGAACACAGTCAATGTTTCCCCTCCTAGAGAATGTACAATGAAGTAGTGTTTTTGCTATTTTACTCGAAAATGAAGAATTGAGATGGAGAAGCGACCGTTGGCGATGTATCTACGGTCGTGAGCTTTCATATAAAATAAAAATTGGCGAAATCGATCCTGTAGTTGGGGAGACTCTCCAATTCGTTTCCAGTTGCATGACTGCTATAGATGAAAAAATAAATGTTTTTCCTGCCTTTTGGGTGAATTCCCTGGCGGAAAACGTAATTAATGAAAGAAATCACAACATTGCCAAAGTTTGGTTCTTCAGAAGATTAGCTGTTGATTCATTTGTAAATTAACTTTTGATAACATGGCGAAGATATGCAATGTGCTAAAGTTTACCAGTATATATACAGTAATCGTCCCTTTATCCCAGCACTATTGTTTTCTATAATTCTTATAGCATTGTACATGAAATGTTAGTAATTTTACGGTTTTACGCTCTGCAACAATCTGAAAGCCTTTTGCATTTTTTAAAAATGAATTGATTTAAACGTCTGCCTCATTATCACTTAGTCATAAAAAAAAGTTACTAAGACTGAATTTGCAGTTACATTACATGCATGTTTTCGCGTTTTCCTGCGTTGGAAGGTAGTTTTGGGCTCATAATTGTAATTGTTGCTAGCAACGCATTTATAATTATTTCCCTCCAACTAACAACCTTTAAATTCGTTGCTGCAATTATCCTGAACATCATCTGTTTCAAATGATTAAAGCTATAGTTTGCCTCCTTAGGTGTGTTCATAAAATGCTGCCCCGAACAGAGGCGGCAGGGGAATTCACCTAGACAGAAGGGGCAACAAAATTTCTCTAATTTAGGTAACTAAGAATTAACACATAACAATTAATTTTGTATTTAATTAAAGAGGTAATTAAGTATTTAATTAAGCGAATTCAACTATAATAATTAATTAATTTAAGAATAATTCAACTGTTTGTATAAATATGATTGAAGTAAGGTGTCTGACTGAAGGAACGGAAACCAAATAATAATAGAAAATGAAAAGAGAATTCTGAACACTAAAATCTCTAGGAAATAAAGGCACCTTTTGATATTGAAAATTTTGCAGATTATTATTTAAAATATCATAACAAAATAAAATATCAGCCAAAACAAGTGAAAATAATTATTATTAAAATTTAAACCTATAAATGTCTTCATCTCTAAAGTAATAATAAAGGAAATGTGTATTGGTTTCTCTGGGAAAAACCGCTGACCTAAAACTACGAAAATTCAAACAAACCTACTTTGGAGGCAGAATATGCACCTCGAGCCTTTTTTTGAAATTTTTATTTATAACTTTAAATTATTAAAATTAGAGAAATGTCTGCGTTTTCAATTATTAACTTCCGAAAATATTGCAACACGAAAATCATTTTGCGCCATCTAGAAGGTTCAAAATTACCTGTTCAATGAGGATTTTCAAGATTCAGTTGCCGTACAAGTTTTCCTTTAATTTAATAGAAATTTTTAAAATGTTTTGGCTAATTAAGTGTGTGTTTCTCTTCCATTTATTTAAGGAAATATGAGGTAATATTCTATTCTTCATTTGAGGTATGTTTCCAATCAGTTATCATGCTCTAAGGTAAAAAACAAAATGTACTGCGTCATTTTAATGTGAAATCAAATGCAGATTTTACAAGAAGAATAAGAAAGTGAAGATAATGCAAACAACATGGTATTAGAAGGTTATATGACATAGTAGTGAATCCGGAGGGAGCTAAGTCAAATTGCCAGTTTTTTGAAATTTAAAATCACTTACAACTATCTCTCTTAATTTCTCTTTTTTTAAAAAAATAATAAAAACATTAACTATCATTGCTTTCTGGCTCCCATGGGTTCAAAATTTTCCTACTTTTCTGATCATTTCCCTTGTACTTATAGCGTGATGATCGAAGACATTTTTGGCTGGATTATTTCATTGTATTTTTATTAAGTATCAAGTATTGTTTTATGATTTCTTTGTGCCAGGTGGTAAAACCTGTAAAGTTAAAGTGGTTTGGTTTATTAAGCCATGGAACTGACATTCTGTCACGGCGATATAATATTTTTTATGACCTCTCCCCACCCCACATCCTAGATTCGCCACTGCATGGCATGGCCAGTTATTTCTGACTCCATTGGAACATTTATGTAGACAATGAGAAGAGGTCAAGGTCACTAATGAACATAGGTTAAGTATCTAAGACAATCTGAAGTTTAAAGCTTCGTTTTTTAAGAGAATAATGGAATATAAAATGATGCAGATTCACTTGAAATCATATTCCTGGCGAACAAACTGGTCGCCGAAGACGCTAGTTCCCAAAATAATTGGCAAACCAAGTGGACCAGTACCTATCAATTCACTGGACCGATGTCGATATTTTTTTATTTCATGCAGAGCTTATAGGTTTAGATATCCTGTCATCCAATAGTCTGCCTTACCCACCACCTTCCATTTCGAAATATGTGCAAATAAAACTTTGACAGAGTCCCTTAGCCTCTACAACAGCCAATTCGCCACTTTATATTTACCAAGTTGCTTCTACTAGCTACTAATAATTACGGGCGAACAGTCGGTCACCGAATGTGATTGTTTATATTTAAATAATGAAAACCAAAGGACCAATTCCCAGCCTAACCAATGGACCGATTTTGACAATGTTTATTTCATATCAAAGCTTATGACCCTAAATATCATCACCCACATCCATTTCGAGATATCAAACACTACTTCACACTACACATTCTCAATGGAAAAAACTATTGAG
>BGPR01050812.1:0-10973 GCA_013235015.1 Araneus ventricosus
AATCGGTCTACGGGAAGTTTCCCATGTGCATGTGATCATTATAGAGTCAAGTGTTTCTGTGTACGGCACGAATTTCCCCAGCTATAGGAACATAGTTGACTATGATAGGACTCTGTTCTTTTATCCATGTAGCGGAGATTTTCTGATCATTATTCCTGTGAAAAAAAGCATGTTTAAAATTTTGGTGTCAAAAGCAAGAATTTTAGAATTTTTTAAAATTTTTTTAAAAAAGACTGTTTTGTTAATGCTATGAAGTTAAAAGTAAATAATTATTATGGGTTATAATTCTAAATAGTGAATCTGAACATATTTAGAGCCATTTGTCACTTTAAACTGTCCTTTTTAAGCAAAAAGTTTGTGAAATGGGTTAACTCATCTTTCGAAAACATAATTTTCTGAGGTTTTAACACATAAATAAGGTTTTCTGAGGTTTTAACACACCCAGCGAGAAACGTTATAACTTTCTTGGCTAAATAATTATTGCAGTGAATGTGTATACATGTGGCAAAGCTTTTCTGATAATTATTTATGTGAAAAAAAGTATGTTTAAAATTTTGGTGTCAAAATCAAGAATTATAGATTTTTTTTTAAATTTTGAAAAAGGGCTGTTTTGTTAATGCTATAAAAGTAAAAGTAAATAATTATTATGGTTTATAATTCTAAAGAGTTAATCTGAACATATTTAGAGCCATTTGTGACTTTAAAGTGTCCTTTTTAAGCAAAAAGTTCGTGAAATGGGTTAACTCATCTTTCGAAAACTTAAATTTTCTGAGGTTTTAACACATAAATAAGGTTTTCTGAGGTTTTAACACACCCAGCGAGAAACGTTATAACTTTCTTGGCTAAATAATTATTGCTGTGAATGTGTATACATGTGGCAAAGCTTTTCTGATACTTATTTCTGTGGAAAAAAGCATGTTTAAAATTTTCGTGTTAAAATCAAGAATTTTAGATTTTTTTAATTTTAAAAAAGGGCTGTTTTGTCAATGCTATAAAAGTAAAAGTAAATAATTATTATGCGTTATAAATCTAAATAGTGCATCTGAACATATTTAGAGCCATTTGTCACTTTAAAGTGTCCTTTTTAAGCAAAAAGTTTGTGAAATGGGTTAACTCATCTTTCGAAAACTGAAATTTGCTGAGGTTTTAACACATAAATATCTACCCAGCGAGAAAAGTTATAATTTTCTTGGCTAAATAATTATTGCTGTGAATGTGCATACATGTGGCAAAGCTTTTCTGATAATTATTTATGTGAAAAAAGGTATGTTTAAAATTTTGGTGTTAAAATCAAGAATAATAGATTTTTTTTAATTTTGAAAAAGGGCTGTTTTGTTAATGCTATAAAGGTAAAAGTAAATTATTATTATGGGTTATAATTCTAAATAGTGAATCTGAACATATTTAGAGCCATTTGTCGCTTTAAAGTGTCCTTTTTAAGCAAAAAGTTTGTGAAATGGGTTAACTCATCTTTTGAAAACTTAAATTTTCTGAGGTTTTAACACATAAGTATCTACCCAACGAGAAAACTCATATCTTTCTTGGCTAAATAATTATTGCAGAGAGTGTGCATACAGGTGGCGAAGCTTTGCTGAGCAACAAGTGATTGAGAAGTGTGGATATTTAAAAGTTTGTTGGAATGAAGTCAGGGCTAATGAATCTGTTCAAAAAAGATTCAATTGTGTGTGCCAAGAAGTCTTAAGTGCCTGATTTCTGATTGATGAAAATAATTTTTATTTGTAAACATCTTATCATACATTTTAGCATTCAAATTTCTTTTTAACATTTACATATAGATGGTATGAAAGTAAAAATTTTAAATATATAATTTAATTATTTAGTTTTTAGCAATTAAAAGTTTAGTTTTTAAAAAAGAATTTAGATAGAACTTACTACTATTCAAATAATTTAAATTTACTTTTAGTAATTAATGTACTTATAATTTCCTATTACTATTAGGCACTCATAAATGCATTCGATCGAGCGAAGCGAGCTCCCAAAAGAATCACAACGTGATTCTTGGGGGTTGACGAGCGGAACGAGTAGGGGGGGGGGTAACCACCTAGTATTGTAAAATTCTCTTATTCTATGCAAGACTCAGACACGGGAATAGCTGGTTCAGATTATAGATTTAAGTATATTGTAAAATTCAGTTATTCTATGCAAGATTCAGACATGGGAATAGCTGGTCTAGATTATGGATTTAAGTACATTGTAAAATTCTGTTATTCTTTCAAGATTCAGACATGGGAATAGCTTTTCCCAAAAATAAGACATTAGTTGTATTTTTTAAGATATGTAGTTCACTGAGGCAGTTGAACCTGCGTCACCAATTCATGCTATTTTGTGCAATTTTCCGACTCAGTAGTCACTGAACTGCAATCTTGATTTTCAATGTTTTTGTACTTCTGTTGCACTTTATCTCTAAAATAAGACATTATTATGTTTTCAACATACGTAGTTACCGAGGTACAGAGGATCGCGTCAAATTAATTCATGTGTATTTTACCATCTGCGACTCAGTAGTCGCTGAACTACACCTGATTTTCAACGTTTTTGTGTAACTTGTTGTTACCCTTTATCTCTAAAACAAGACATTATATGTTTGTAATATGTTTTTCATATTACGTGGTTACCGAGCAGAGGATCGTGTCACCAATTCATGCTTATTTTTTGCCTAACTTTGTGATTCAGTAGTCTCTGAACTACACCTGATTTCACGTTTCTTTGTAACTTCTGCTGTTTCCTTAACTCTAAAAAATAAGACATTAGTTGTGTTTTTAACATGTAGTTACCGAGAGGATCGCGTCCACCAATTCATGCTTATTTTTTATGCAATCCTCCGACCAGTAGTCACTGAACTGCAATCTGATTTTTCAATACGTTTTTGTAACTTCTGTTGTTACCTCTTTATCTCTAAAATAAGACATTAGTTATGTTTTCAACATACGTAGTTACCGAGGTACAGTGATCGCGTCACTAATTCATGTATCTTTTGCCCATCTTTGCGACTCAGTAGTCGCTTACAATTCCGATTTTCAATTTTTGTACTTCTTTTTTTATACTTTATCTGTAAAATAAGATGCTAGTTATGCTTTAACATATGTAGTTCCAAGATACAGGAGGACTTGGCTACAACGTTATGACGTTTTGGCGTGTGAATCAAATTCTTCCTGAGACGCCAATGGGAGTGAATGTTGTCCTAATGTTAAAATATTGAACTAATTCACTGAGTTCTGGAGAGTCCTGGATTGAAGTCCAGAAAATCCATTCACTCTATATTTTTCACTATCTATTAAACTTGAACTTTCAAAGAAAATTTTCAAACACCTCTAATAGAAATTTTAAACAGTTTTGAACAAATGGTTCGACTGAAATCATTACTACCCACATTCAGGCTGCTCTAATCCATTCAGATAACCATTATGAGAATTTGGGAAAAAACAAAACTCTTAACATATTTTATTATGATAAAATGCTATTTTTGTGACCTAATCTTCACAGTAAAATGCTCTCTACAAAACAAAAGTATTTCGAATTGCTCTTACTGGATCGTATTACAGCCTTTATTTGCCCATTAACATGACAGTATTTGGGGAAGTTAACGGGTTTATGGGTTCTTTACGTCATGTTAAGAATAAGTTCTCTTTTCAGGTACCTGGATTTTATATTATTATATGCTCGTTTTCTGCTCGAGAATATAGGTAACTGCTGGATAAGTGGGAAACGTACTTTCAGTTGAGGAAACATAACATTTATTACTGAGCGTGTCTAGCCAAGTTTATATTTCCTTACTGAGTTTAATATTTGAAACGGATAAGAAAATATATTTTTTTCTATTACTTTCAATCATACTTGTAAAACATTTTAGATCTTATACTATTGAATCCAAAATAGATGAAATGGCAGTTTTATCGAAATTACGCTTGAACATTAAATTGTCCCATATATTTAAAATAAATAGCATTTTCTGTTTTCACGTCTTCAGAACTACTCTGCCAAATCACAAATTCTGCATAAAATAGTTTTCAGGAATTATGATTTTAAAGTTCTTCATTTATTAAATTTTATATGGGTTTGTGGAATATGATTTCCAAGTTCTCCATTCTTTTAACTTCTTATATGAATTTTCATGGAATTATGATTTTAAAGTCTCCATTCTTAATGAATTTTCATGGGAATCATGATTTTAAAGTTCTCTTTAACTTCATGAATTTTCATGGGAATTATGATTTTAAAGTTTCCTTTCTCTAATTTTTTATAATTTATTCATCTGAATCATGAATTCGATAATAGGAATTTTTTATTCCACATTTCTGTTGGATATGACAGGGCATCCTTGCTCACGCTTCCGCATGCAAGGATATGTCTGACCCAGCATAGATAAGAGAATTTTATTACTTTACTAAATCTGAGACCTGCTGGCTTCCCATGTCCTGAATCTTGAAAGAATCAACGAAGAATTTTACGATGTACTTGAAATCATAATCTGGTCAGCTTATTCCATGCTCTGGATCTTGCAAAGAATAACAGAATTTTGCTAATATACAATGTATAATCTAGACCAGCTATTCCATGATCATCTTGAAAGATAATAGAATTTTGCAAATTTAAATCTATAATTCAGACAAGCTTATTCCCATAGTCTATTTACAAAGAATAACAAATTTTACAAATGCTACTTAAATCTATAATCTAGACTCAGCTATCCTTTCGAATTCTATCAAAGAATAGCAGAATTTTTACAATATCTCAAATCTATAATTAGCCAACTATTCTATGTCAATCTTGAAAAGAATAGACTAGCAATTTTGCAGATGTCTTAAATCTCGTTCAGACCATTATTCCTAGGCGTTCTGGATCTTGCATTTAAGAATTCTTACAATATACTTAAATCTATAATCTAGACCAGCTATTCGTAAGTCTCGAATTCTGGCAAAAGAATAGCAAATTTTACATGTACTTAAATCTATAAATCTAGCACCCAGCTATTCTCCATGTCTGGATTGCAAAATAGACAAATTTGCCAATATACTCAAATCTATAATCTAGACACAATATTCCATGTCCGAATCTTGCAAAGAATAACAGAATTTCCAATGTACTTAAATCTATAATCTCAGACCAAGCTATTCCATGTTATCTTGAGAATTATTTCAATAAACCTGTAGACAGTATCATAATTTAAGACACAGATTTTTAAAGCCGTCTATAATCTGATTCCTACATGTCTGATCATTAAAAGAATAACAGAATTTTACAAAATTACTAAATCTATATCTGACTTTCTCCATGTCTGAATCTTGTATAGAATAAAATTTTACAATTATGCTTAAATCTATAATCTGACAAGCTATTCTCCATGTCTCAGATCTGGCAAGAATAACGAATTTTACAATGTACCTTAAATCATAAGACCAAGCTATTTCGTACAAATTCTGATCTTAGCATAAGAGAATTTAACAATACAAAATATGACCTTTATATTCTAACTCAATCAGAATTTTCAAATATTAAATCTACTGACCAGCTATTCCCATGTCTGAATCTTGCAAAGAATAACTGAATTTTACAATATCTTAAATCTTAAATCTGGACCAGCTATTCTGTCCGGATCACTTTGCAAGAATAACAAATTTTACAATATACCTAAATCTATAATCTGGACCCGCTATTCCATGTCTGAAATCTTCTAATAAGAGAATTTTACAAATACTTAAATCTATAATCTAGACCAGCTATTCTACCGTGTCTTGATGCAAAGAATAACAAATTCTTACAGATATACGCTTGAATCCATAATCTGACAGCAAATCTCATGTCTGATCTTCAAAGAAAGAATAACGAAATTTTATACTACTTAAATCCATAATCTGGACCAGCTTTCCCATGTCAAGATTCTAGTAAAGAATAACAGAATTTTAAAATACTGCTAAATCACTGACCAGCTATTCCATTCCCGAACGTCTTTTGAAAGAATAACAGAATTTTACAGTCGTGTCCCAAATCCTATAATCGATCTAGCTATTTCCCATGACTCTGAATCTGCAAAGAATAACTAATTTTTACAATATACTAAAATCTGATCCGCTATTCCATGTCTCGGATCTTGCAAAGAATAACAGAATTACAGTATACTTAACTTATAATCTGGACTGAAGCTATTCCATGTCTCAATCCAAAGAATAACTAGAATTTTACAATAACACTTAAATCTATAATCTCGCATCCCATGTCTGGATCTTGCAAAGAATAACAGAATTTACAATATACTAAATCTATAATCTAGACAGCTATTCCGCACTGTCTGAATCTTGAAGAATAGCGAATCTTATTCAATACTGATCTATAATCTAGACACCATTCCTATGTCAGTATCTTTCAAGAATAAATAGAATTTTAGAATTACTTAAACTCAATTCGCGACCAGTATTCACACAGTTCGAATCTGCAAAAGAATATGAATTTTTTACAATATAGCTTAAAGTATAATCTGGACCAGCTTTTCCCATGTTCAATCTTGCAAAGAATAACTAGAATTTTACAATATACTTAAATTCCGACCATTGACCAACAGCTATCCTCATGTCTGATTCCAAGAATAACAGAATTTTGCAATATACTAAATCTATAATCTAGACTAAGCATCCATGTCTGATCTGCAAAGAATAACAGACAACATAATCTTAAATCTATAATCTAGACAGCCATTCCCATGTCCGAATCTGCAAAAGAATAACATGAATTTGCTATTAATTTAAATCTATAATCTAGATCAGACTTATTCCCTGTCTGGATTCAAAGAATAACGAATTCCAATATACTTTGAAATCTATAATCTAGACCAGCTATTCCCATGTCCGAATCTGCAAGAATAACAGAATTTTACAAATGTACTTAAATCTATAATCTAATCTGCTATTCCCATGTCTGGATTCAAAGAATAACAGAATTCAACATACTAAATTCATAATCTAGACCAGTATTCCCATGTCACGAATTTTGAAAGAATAAATAATTTTACAATGCCTCTAAATCATAATCTAGACCAGTATTCCATTCGAATCTTTCGCTAAAAATGAATTTTACAATATACTTAAATCTATAATCAGACACATGTCTATCCTTGAAGAATAAATAAATTTTACAATGTACTAAATCTATAATCAGACTCGAGCTATTCCTGTCTGGATCTTCAAAGAAAACAGAATTTTACAATATACTTAAATCTATAATCTAGACCAGCTATTCCCATGTCTGAATCTTGCAAAGAATAACAGAATTTTACAATAGACTTAAATCTATAATCTGGACCAGCTATTCCCATGTCGAATTGCTGCATAGAATAAATGAATTTTTAAATATACTCTAAATCTATAATCTAGACCAGCTATCCTATGTCGAATATTTCAAGAATAAGAGAATTTTAAAATATACTTAAATCTATAATCTAGAATTTGCTATTCCTCATGTTCGAATCTAAAGAATAACAGAATTTTACACAGTTAAATCATAATCGGACCAGCTATTCTCAGTGTCTGAATCTTGCAAAGAATAATGAATTTTACAATATCTAAATTCATACTGAGCCACGCCGTGTCTGGATCTCTGCAAAGAATAACAGAATTTTCAATATACTTAAATCCATAATCTGACCAGCTATTCCTATGTCTGTCTGAATCTTGCAAAGAATAACTGAATTTGTAAATACTTAAATCATAATCTGACAGCTTATTCCCGTGTCTGATCTGCAAAGAATAATCCAGAATTTTACAATATACTTAATCTATAATATCAGACAAGCTCATGTGTCTGGATCTTTGTAAAGAATAACAGAATTTAGCAAATAACTTAAACTATAATCTGACCAGCTTATTCTATGTCTGAATCTTTGTAAAGAATAACTGAATTTTAAAATATACTGAAATCATAGACCAGCTATTCCCATGTCCGAATCTTGCAAAGAATAACAGAATTTTACAATGTATAAATTCATAATCTAGACCAGCTATTCTCCATGTCTGAATCTTTGCAAAGAATAACAGAATTTTACAATATACTTAAATTTCTAATCTAGACCAGCTATTCTCAAGTTCTGATTCTGCAAAGAATACAGAATTTTACAATATACTTAAATATATAATCTGTAAGCTTCTCCATGTCTCACCTTGGAAAAGAATAACAGAATTTTAAATGTACTTAAATCTATAATCTAGATTCATTATTCCCATGTCTGATCTTGCAAAGAATCAGAATTTCACAATATACTTAAATCTAATCTGAATCTCAGCTTATTCGCATGTCTCGAATCTTGAAATAACTGAATTTCTATACCTAAACTATAATCTGACCAGCCTATTCCATGTCCAATATTCATAGAATAGAGGACAAAATATTTAAATCTATAATCTAGTGACCAGCTATTCCTATGTCTAACCATGCAAAAAGTAACATGAATTTTACAATATACTTAACCATAATCTGGACCAGACTATTCCAGTGTCTGAATTCTAAAAAATGAACTGAATTTTACAATATACTAAATTGTAATCTGGACCAGCTATTCCTGTAGTCTGATCTGCAAAAGAATAACAGAATTTTACAATATACTTAAATCCATAATCTGACCAGCTATATCGCCCAATCTTGCAAAGAATAACTGAATTTCTAATATACTTAAATTCCATAATCTGACCAGCTATTCTCAAAGTGTCGGATCTTGCAAAGATGAACAGAATTTTACAAATATACTTAACGAATCTAGACAATTATTCTCATGTCTGATTCTAAAGAATAACCAGAATTTTGCTAATATACTTAAATTCATAATCTGACAAGTTATTCATGTCTAATCTTTGCATAGAATAACTGAATTTTACAAGTATACTTAAATTCATAATCTGAAACAGCTATTCCCTGTCTGGAATCTTGGAAAGAATAACAGAATTTTACAATATAAATTCTATATAATCTAGACCAGCCATCCCTCATGTCTGAATCTTGAAAGAATAAATGAATTTTACAATATACTAAATCTATAATCTAGACGGCCTATCCCTCATGTCTGAATCTTGCAAAAGAATAACAGAATTTTACAATAAACTTAAGATCTTATCCCAGTCTATCTCTGACTGAATCTTGCATGAAATAAGAGAATTTGCAATGTACCAAATCTATACGCTCAGCTATCTATTCATGTCTGAATCTCCTGAAAAGAATAAGAATCTTACAATGTACTCTTAAATCCATAATCTGGACTAGCTATTCTATGTTAATCTGCAAAGAATACAAAGAATTTTAGTTAAATACTTAAATGCATAATCTAGACCAGCCAGGTTCCCATGTCTGAATCGCTGCAAGAATAAAGAATTTGTAAGCAATAATTCTTAAATCTATAATCTACACCCTTAGCCATCCTCCATGTCTGAATCTAAAGAATATACAGAATTTAATATAATTTAAATATATAATCTAGAGCGTCTATTCCCATGTTCAATCTTGAAAGAATAACAGAATTTTGACAATGTACTTTAAATTTATAATCTAGAATTAGCCTATTCCTAAGTGTCTGATCTCTGAAAAGCAATAGTAAGAATTTCTGCTGCATTATACTTCAATCTCCATAATCTTAGACTCAGCTATTTCGATGTCTGGAATCTTGAAGAAAACTGAATTTTCAATATATCCTAAATCTATAATTCAGACTCAGCTTATTCCTAGGTCCGAATATTTACAAGAATAAGAGAATTTTAAAAAATAATTACTTAAATCTATAATCTAGACTCAGCTATTCCTATGTCTGAATCATGCAAAGAATAGCAGAATTTCATAAATATACTTAAAATCCATAATCTGGACCAAAGCTATTTCATCGTCTGAATCCTTGCAAAAGAAATAAATCTGAATTTTGCTAACATACTTAAATCTTAATCTGACCCTAGCTATTCCTGTCTTGTCTGATTCCTTGCAAGACAATAAGAATTTTACATAACCATAATTTAAACCTAATCTGGACCTAGCCATTCCCTAGTCTGAATCTTGCAGAATAACTTGAATCTTAGCAATGATACTTAAATCTATAATCTGACTAGCTATTCTGCAGTCTGGATCTCTATGCAAAAGAACAATCAGAATTTTACAAATACTTAAAATCTATAATCAGACAGTTAATTCCTCATGTTGATCTTGCAAAGAATAACAGAATTCTTACAAATATACTTTAAATCTATAATCTGATTAGTAGTTTCTATTCTACATGGTCTGAATCTTAAGAATAACTGAATTTTATAATATACTTAAATCTATCAATCTAGATTAGTTATTCATGTCTGAATCTTGAAAGAATAAAGAATTTTCAATCATATTCTAAATCTATAATCTATGACCAGCTATCCCCTATGTCTGAATCTTGGAAAGAATAATAGAATTTGCTAATATACTATCTATAAATCTAGACCAGCTATCCCATGTCTGAATTCTGCAGTAAAGAAATACAGAATTTTAAGGCAATAAACTAAATCTATAATCTGGACTCAGCATTCCTTTATCTGAATCTTGCATAGAATAAGAGAATTTAAATGCACCTAAATCTATAATCTAGACCAGCTATTCGTCTGAATCTTGGAAAGAATAACAGAATTTTACAATGTACTCCTTTAAATCCATAATCTGACCAGCTATTCCCATGTCTGAATCTTGCAAAGAATAACAGAATTTTACAACATACTCCTAAATGTATAATCTAGACCAGTTTTCATTCCCCATGTCTGAATCTTGGAAAGAATAACAACAGAATTTTACAATATACTCTAAATCTATAATCTACCCAGCTATCCCATGTCTGAATCTTACAAAGAATAAACAGAATTTTACAATATACTTAAATCTATAATCTAGACCAGCTATCCTAAGGTTCGCTGAATCTTAAAAGAATAAATATGAATTTTACAATATACTTAAATCTATAATTATTC
>BGPR01050813.1:0-10972 GCA_013235015.1 Araneus ventricosus
AATAAAATAACAAGATTTGGTTTAAATATAAAAGAATTACCACTACTAAATTAATAAAATTAAAAATCATCCACTTTCCACTTTGGTCCTTTTGATAATTATTATGGCCAATAATTTTATTTTAATTCCATCATTATGTATAACTTCCATCAGATTAATTTAACAATTGTAACAATCGATTTATTCCATAATCATTAAGAATTTATTTCATAATTATAAAATCCCCCTATGAATGCGCGATTAATATGAAAGGTGAATATGGGCGAGTTTTATGTTTTGTTTATTCTGGTACACAAAATTTCCCTGTTCCCTTGGACGTAGCATTATACTGGAAATTAGTCCTGGGCACTGAAGTTCTACATTATCCTAAATAAACAAAACAGAAAACTCCTCCTCAGAATTAGCAATAAAATTATAATATTTAGTTATCAATATATACGTACTGTGCAAATTTGTTTTGTTTCCTTTTACCATAAAAGAAGCTTAAGTGTTCATATATGTTTTCCGTGAGAATGTGTTTAACTTCCCTTAAATTATTTTCAGGCAGAAGAATTTTAAAATGCAGAAATATATTAATTGTAAAACGTCAATTATATTACCAGCAGCAGAGATTATTAAGAAACTAAGTAATTCAGTGCTAATTAATAAAATTAATAAATGCAAATTAATAAAATTAATTTTAAGTTATATTTAATGAAATATGTCCAAGTGAAATCCGTTTTAATATTTCAGTTACAAAGATTTTGCTTATAATAACTTTTTATTCTCGATCTTCTTTGGTAAACTTTGAAGCTATACAAAATGACAATTTTGTATAGCTCCGATGCAAGCGATATATGCAATTTTTTTATTAACTTAAATATTAAATAAATTTTCCATTATTTGATACAATAATTTGAACGTTACCACTCACGTCTAAGAAAAATATTTTATAGATGTTTTGTTATTGTATTTACATGGGTTTTATAGCTTCCGTAAATACATTTCCTAGAATGTACTGTTCAGCAACGGATTCCGAGACTACCACTTTTGGACGATTTTACTCCGGAAAGGGGTGTCAGGCAAAGAGTCATATGAGCACATTTCCGGAGTTCTTTGTTAGATCACGCTCAGTAAAATGTAAACATCACTCTTCCATCGTTCACTTTCCCCCTATTTTGATGAAAATAACTCCACCCGGCGCATGCGCAAAAGCGCGGAGTGTTTCCGAATCAGTTGCTAAGCAATAGGTTATCGTGTTTATGATTAAAAATTTAAAAAAAGAATCAGACTGTGAAAAAAATAGAACGGGAATAATACTGTAGATAACCGTATGAATTTTCAGCTGCGTGACTGTTAACTGTGGCATCATCGCGGCATCTGGCAACATCCTGAATTGTGATTTCATGCAGATTGGATCCGCCCTCTTTGTGATGTCACCCATCGACCAATAGCGACGAGCCTGTTACAGTATTTAAGGACTGATTGCTACTGTTCATTCTCTGCTCTTCCTTGTTTGTATGATTTGATTAGCTAGCTGTATAATGATTTTATGATTTAGTATTTTAACTTAATTGTTGTTTCATTAAATTTGTTATTTTATTAACGAGTTGTCTTGCTTTGACTTCGTCACCAGTTACGCACGATGGAATATTTCTGATTTATGTGAATACAGGTATGATAGATCGAGAAGCAGAGTAGGGTAGTATTGTACTAGTTAACATGTAGCACTTGAGTGTCAATAGTTTTATGTACCGACTACCTCAACAACTATATAAATCTCGCCTCTATCAATGCTGTGAAGTTAACTTGACCTAGACGTAGGCCCAAGAAGTTACATAACTTTGTGTAGTAGTTTCAGTTGTTTGAAAACATCTAAATGACACAATAAAAAATATCATTTAAAAATTATCTCAAAAAATTGACTTTGGATTCTTTTAAACAAGGGCGTCGATCAATAAAGTTTGGATGCATAACAGAAAGATTTGTGGCAAACCTATTTTTGACAACACATTTTAATGACGTTCTTTTATCGAAATATACGAGAAAGAAGAGGACATAGCACTTATGAACGTTTGTATAGGGATTATTTAAGCTAAAATTTCAACAGATTTGGTTGTCATCATGAATGGAAGCAAACTCACGCTGTGCATACTTTATTCAGGTTAGGTATCACAATGTATACCTAATGCACAATGTATCTTACACTTGGATTTCCCAGAATAGTTTTCTAATTATAGATGTTACCGGCAATGTATGAAAACCCGGCATAGAATACCTAGGCATTTTATAGAATGCCGGGCGTTTTTAGGCAAAGTATGAAATATAAGAATTATCATATACTTTCCCTAGGAATTGTATATAATACCTAGACATTGTATATAATACCTAGGTATTGTATATAATATCTAGGCATTAACCCTCTGAGTGGTTAGCTATTTTTATCTACTTGCTTTAAGCGGGATTTTTTTTATTTTATTTGCTTTTAAAAATTTGCTTTTAAAGTAAATGATTGGATCTTTATTGCGTTTAATGAGGTCTCTGAAATCTTAAAAATATTTTATCCATAGTAGTTTAAGAAATTATACATATAAACATGAATATCTGCTTTTGAAATGAATATGACAAAAAGGAAAAATACGTCCAAAACTCTTAGAGGGTTAATACCTAGGCGTTGTATATAATACCTAGACATTCTATAGAATGACAAATGCTGTTTAGGCAAAGTATGAAAAAAGATCATGATAAAGGCTATTATTCAAAAGACGCGCATTCGTCAAAAATATAAATGTTATTTTGAAACCAGCGGGAGTGGTCTCCCATAAACTTTCTCGTACACTTTTCAAAAAGTTGCTGTTTCCCCTCCCCTCGCGTGGATAAAAAAATTCGAACCTACTGTATCCCGGGATCCAATGACTATCAGAAAATATTTAGGTAGAGAATCAAATTCAAAGAGATGCGTACCGATTAAATGCGCACCGATTTCCACTCTTGCAGGCTCAAGGACAAAGTCACGTAATCCTTCCGCGTGCAGAGATTGCTACCAGTACGCATGCGCATGAGAATCGGATTAAAAAAATTGAATATGCAATTTGAATGCCTCTTTTTGACGGATTTGGCCCAAAATTTTATACGGACCTACATTCATGACGATAAAACTGTGTACCAAATTTTATCCATCTAGCTTTTCAAGTGTTTGAGTTATAGTGTTAACATGACCGCGAACATACAGACAGACTTCCCGTGGACGGATTTTGTCCAAAATTTGACAGAAATCTACAAATTATGTTTAAAGACCACATACCAAATTGCATCCCCGTAGCTCTAATAGTTTTCGAGTTATCGCGTTCACAGACAGACATGATTCCAAAATTGTGTTTTTCGGACTCGGGGAGGTCTAAAACGTGGAGATTCGTCAAAATCTCGAGTTCGAATTTTTTGACGATTACAATACTTTCCTCTTTGTATACTACGTATACGAGAAAGTAAAAATAATAAAAAAGTGTCATTAAAAAATCTTGTATTCAAAATATGTAAAGAAAAATAAAAGTTATACATAGCAAAATTTATGCATTTCTTATTCAAGAAAACGAAATAAAATGTGAGCCTACTTGTTACATCAAGGAAGGAAATAATCTTATTTTGAATTGCGCTTAATTTTATTTCATATAAAATCGAATCGACGATGTATTTCATACTTTGCCGGTTTGTCGTTAGACATTCTATCGAATGCCTAGAAAACGTGTGAAATGTTAAACTTTTCATGCATTGCCTGCCAGTTGCAGGCATTTTATAAAATGGTTAGGTATTCTATAGAATACCGGCTTTCATACATTGCCGGTAACACAGACAAGAACAGAATCTAAAAGAAAAGTTCCCCCCTCACCTATAGCATATAAAGATTCAGTTCCTTACGATTAGCACCATTAACATTATTTAGGCATGGAGTTTCAGCAGTTTTATTTCTATTTTTATATATCCGTACAAAATAAGCTGTTGATAGCTAAAGATATGACGCCGCTAATACTGAAATACTCCGAGAATTGCATATGACAGGTATTATTTGCAATGAGAAATTATTCATGTCGCCAAACTTTTGGTGAATGCATCACGTTAACGGAATACATTTGTGAAGATGTATCTTTCTTGTCAGCATGTTTCTTAAGGTATATTCTTCTTTCTTAGAATTCTTTTCGGTGAATTTTCTGGTAAAGAGTGGAGTTGGAGGATTCACAATTCAAGGGGATAAAAGCAGTAACTTCAGATTTTATTTACTAAAAATATAAATTCTGAAATTTGAGATACCTTTTCATATGAGGATAAATATTAGAAAGCAGTATGAATATATTCGATTTTTAACCATTCTGATTTTAAGGTTGTTGCGGCTGATAAAATAATTATCAGTTATTCGTTAATTAAGCTTCAATAACAGATTTAGAATATTTTATTTTTACGTTATTATATACGAAGAATATATTTAACAATAAGCATTAAAAAACAGAATTCAAGAATACATTTGCTATATTTCTGATGTGATATCATAAATTGGTAATTTGTATACATTTTTTTCTAAGGGAAAAAATTTTAAATTTAAGATTGACCTAACACAGACACCAAATAATGACTATTGACTATCACTTCTGGATTTTTACCTTTACTTTTGTGAATCCATTACAAATTAATAATAAGTAAAAATAATTTTTAAAGAGAACCGTTTAAATCAGATGCCAATGAACGAATGCTTCGAAAAAAATGTTCCGAAAAATGAACGAATTGCTATTTGTCTTTATACCATTATTTCCAATCCTTGTTTGTTTTGTTTTCTTTATTTCTTTGTAAAATAAATTAAAATAATTTGCATAAAACAAATTTCCAGTTCGTGAATATAAATATGACAAACCCACGATTATTTTCCACTATAATGTGAAGGATTTATTCATTTCAAGACATGATTATAAACAAAAATGAGATTTGCATGAAAATAATTTAGTGACATTTGCATGATAATAAATTTAATTATATCTGCATTTCGAGATTTTTAAAACTTATTCGCCTGCCTAAATGCATGCGACAAAATTTGCTTAAAATATTTACAGTAATCTTTCTGAGCGAAATAATAGGCAAAATTAGGATGTTAAATTCTCTTTTTCCCTGTATAACATTCAAATTGTTTCTTTTGAAATTTGTACTAAAAATAAACTAATTTGCATCAAAATACAAGTATTAAAATTAACTGTCTGATTCCTTTCAAGAAGCTAAATTAAATTTCCGAAATTTAAATTATAATGTGTAAGTATTTCAACGTGTTATTTGAATTTACTCACTTTTTTACATAAAAAAAAATGCAATTTAGTCCAAAATTTTTGGAAGATAATTATCAAACAAATTGTAGATATTTGAATCTAATACTTTTAGTTATGAAAAGTTAAATTTATATGAAAGGAAAGCAATATTAATCCATTCTGTATGAGTGCATTTTATTTCGAGAATTTTACTCTGTGCTCAAGTAAACTGACTTGTTGAAAAAATGACGATCATTTTATGAATTGCATTATCCAGATTATCCTACCGAGATCATTATTCTGGAAGAAAGCACTGCAAAATTGCTAAAACTTTCAGAATATCTCCATATATTTTGGAAATCAGTGCAAATAAACACAATTTAAATTGCTTAACACAAACGCAAACGTTTTACAAGCGGTTCATTCTCATCATTAAAATCATTTTTTTAACTTCAACAGGCGAATGAAATTTGTTCTCCATCTTCCTAATGTCACCTGACGAACTTCTGCAATATAGACGCTAAGATCATCCTTTTGATGGATGCGAACGCAAGATCTAAGTTAATTTGAAATTTAAGTTTATGAGCAGGTCTGCAATCATCCGTCGTTAGTGCTTGGCTTACCTTTTAACAGACCTTAAATAAACTTACTGGATGGGGAATTTGTGACTTACATTCGTTGACAAAATCTATGAATTAAAATATCCACTTGACCACTTTGACTGATTCCGACCGGATTCCAATCTCCCAATGATTCTCCATTTCAAATTCTTCTTGCACATGATACCTCTAGGGGATATATGAATAGATATACAGTCGACGCTAGTTATAACGACCACACATTATAAAAACCATTCCATTATAACGACCAGTGATAAAATCCCCAACTGTGTTTCCCTATGCATTATGTTATTTTACTTTCGGTATAACGACCTACAGTGTCGTCTAATCCCAATACAACGTCCGAATACAGCGAAAACTCTTCCCAGTATTTTTCCAAAAAGAACATGGTTCTTTACACTAAAGTAGAACACCCTTTATTTTCTACTTTAAAATATGTTTTAGAAATGTATTTTTAATTGATAAAATTTTATTTTTAATACCAATAATAAAAAATAAGTTGAGTATTTAGTTGGAATTTATGTAAAAATCGCCTATTTATATGGAACTGCTGAGCGTGCATATGTACAGTTTTGAATTATATCCTGGTAACGTAACCCTAACTTTAAGGTGTTTATAACGACCACTCGTTATAGAGACCTTTTGCTGTGGGACGCAGAGGGTAGTTATATATTATATATTATTATCTCAAAAACTATTTTTGGAGATAATGCTGTTTGATTCTACACCAACAACATATTGAAGCGGAATTCAATGTCATTGCTATGCATAAAGTACTGTCTTTAGAGATAATGCATATACAACAGCTGCATATATAAAATATATTTACAATATTTTGGGGGGGAAATATTATTTAAAAACACTACTAGACTAAAAAAAATTCAATTTTAATTTATAACGAGGAAAACCTCTTCTAATATAGACCGTCTGGAAATATAATTATGAAACCAATTAATATTAGTGATATTAGTGATGAATTGATAAATTAAAAGATAGGAATTCTTTTCGGAAATATATGCGATATTCCAAAAGATTTTCACCCCTTAAAATAAATGAAACTAAAAAGCATTAAGTTAAATGTGTTTTGAATTAATATGAAACAATTATGAATTATTTCTCCATTTTTATCGCAAAGGAATTTACTTTTTAGTTGACTCGCAGTGTGTTTAAAGTAAAATGTACGTTTATTTATAATACGACTTATAATAAATTTATATCATAAGAATATCAAATAAATTTAAATAGGTTCAATAAATGCAGCAAAAAAACTGTATTATTCAACATGAATTGAAGTTGAAGTGTTTGGTAAATAATTAAGAGATGATATCCAGTGCATATTCTGTATTATAATTTTTTTTATTAGAGTAGAATTTCATATTTGACATGCATTTTGTGCTTAAAAATACATTTATCGTAGATCTATTATCAAGCTTCCCAAACTAATATTTCTTTAGGAAAGTAATAATAAATTAATAATTTCAAACCATATCATGCAATGCAAAATATGTTTAATGAATTTGACAAAAATATGCGTAATGCATCAAAGATAATATAAATGGGGATAAATGCACTTTATTTAAATACGTTAGATTAAAAGCTGAATGCTGAATTCATTAAATATATTTACCGTCTACTAACTAATTAGATATTTCTTTGGAAGAAATTTCGAAGTTGCTTTTCTAATCATACCTGAAAATTATTTAAAAGTATAAGCTTTAATTAATATCAGTCTAGTTTGGAATTTTCGAAATTGCCAATGACTTGTCATAGATTCACTGCATTTTATCATATTTTGTCATTATTTGAACCATTTTTATTTCTTTATTATTTATTACGAAGAGATATATGTTCTAGAATCCCATCAATGTTGGGAAGAAACGGATTAGAAAATAATCATGATTAACCATTAACTATGCATTCTGCGACCAATTTGTTTATTTCGAATTCACTACGAATTTCTCCTTAATCTATGAAATGTAGGCTACTTTAAAAAGGTTTTAATGTGTTTACATTAAATATCGTCCATTATTAAGAGTTATATATGCTTTACGATTTTTATGAGCCTATCATAGGAATTTCGAAATATCATTTGATATTCATTATTAATCTTATAAGCAATATCAATAACAAGTAACTAGAGGGTTACTTAAATTCGGGTAATTCGATAAATTATAGATTTTGTAATGTGCAGATACAGGTTATTGAATTGGAAATGAATAAGTTATAGATAAATATTTGATTTTTATACTCCTGAAATTCCTCATATGAAGATTAATCCACACATATCATCTGGCATTTATTATTAATCTTCCTCATCCACCTACAACAGGTTGCTAGATTCGGTATTAAAAATAAATGCTATCGAACTGTAAAAAATACGTTTGATATAAATATTTGATCTAAAAAATTCTAGAATTCTTTATTTGAAGATTTGCAGATGATTTTCGGATTCCGAAACCCTCCTCGCTTTTGCGCATGTGCCAGGTGGAGTTGATATCAAGAAAATAGGGTGAAGTAAAGTATTGAGGGGGAGATGTTTGCATTTTACTTAGCGTAACCTAACAAAGAACTTAGGAAACGCGCTCATCTTGCTCAATACTTGCCTCCCCTTTCCGGAATAAAATCGTCCGCATTTTGAAACGACCAGTAGCTGCAAATATTTAAAAGCTTCCTAAAATTATATTTCCTGAAATGATGTTAAAATTAATTTAAACAACTTCATCAAATTATAAGAATACTTGCATAAGATGCGGATATATTAATATATACTTATATTTGTAGTAAGGAATGTTACAATTTATATGGATTTTTTCTCCGGCAGACTCAATTATAACCATTGTCTGATGTAAATTAATTATGAAGATTTGAAACCTTTTCAGATTTGAAATCAACGCCGCCAGAAAAAGAAGTGACTTTAGAAAATTATCGTAACCCTTTATGTCATCATATCTGCAACAAATCCAAAAGGCGCTGTCTTTTCCACAGTAAGCTCTTCAAGTCGATTGTAGTTTGTTGCATTACTGCCACATTAAAGTTTGTTGCATTACTGCCACATTGTAGCTTGTTGCATTACTGCCAAATTGTAGTTAACACAATATGCTCATATATTACTCAACAGATGGTGATACTGAGGGGGTTTTAAAAACAAAGTTTCAGATGACACTTAAACATTTTCACGAGGTTGCTCCGGAAACTTCTGGAGAATTTAGTGAAGTTAAAAAGAGTGGGCACATCCATTTATGAGAAATGTGGTGAAGGTCTTTGTTAAAACGAAACTATAAACTGTTTTAAATACTGAAATTTTGAATTTTTGATGCCATTTTGCATTATGCCACAAAAATGAAAAAAACACTTTTTTGTCAATAAAATTTTATTTTAACGTAATAATTTTTTTAAATTATTTTTTCCATTCTTATAATGATGTATTCTAGCATCTGAGTAATTTTTTTCAAATCGGAGTTCTTGAGACATAATTATCCAAAATATATGCATTTAAAGACTAATTGGTTTGCTTTAACTTCTTCAAATAACTAAATTCATCTTTATGGGGAAAAAAGGATTCATCTCACGAAAACGGAAGATAAGGTATTGCGTGTAACAGTCATTCTTTATACTATACTTATAATTAAGAACTCCTTTCAGTTCTCTTTAAAAGACTTCAGTTATTAACTAGAGGGAGTGATCTTCCCTAGCAGGAGTGATCTTCCCTAGCAGGAGTGCTTCTGGTACACTTTCTAGCAAAGATGTGATCCCCTCGCACAGGCAAGGACCGGACTGCCAAGAGTACTCAGACCCAGATAGCAAAGAAGGTTGCGGAAAGGTTGCCATTTCACTTTCCATAGGCTGTCCGCGAAAGCATTAACGCGCAAACCGTTTCGGAAACCATTGCCGCAATGTTTACATAGGAAAGCCTTGAATGAACTACCTCACAGACAAGGTTTGAACGATAAGTCTGCGAAAGCATTTCCGCACAACCCTTTTCGGAAACCATTCCCGCAAAATTGACGTAAGAAAGCTTATTATTAACCACCTCTACTATCGTGTGTAGCCCCGTCCGGTATAGTGGTTATTGCGTTTGCCTTCCAACTGTATAAATGCGGGTTCGATCCCCGGCTTGGAGAAAGTTGAAGTTTTGTCACAATCTACAATCTAATCGTAAAAGTAAATTCAATTAAAAATTAGATTAATCAAATTAATAATTAAGATTTCTAATTAATTGATTTTCCAGATAACTCTAAGATGACGTCAGAAGAAGGAGGAGAAAAAAGGGGTTGGACCTCTCTGTAGAAGTACGGCTTTGAAGAGGGGGTGAAAAAAGGGGGTTTCTTTAAGAGTACGTCTTCGGAGGGGGGTTCTATTTTGACCGCCGAAGGAGGGCTCTTAACAACCTTTTCAAAGGCCTGAAAAAGCTTGTAATGAAAGCTTGGGGAAATCTTACTAAAAGCCTTACAGAAAACCTTGTTTCTTGTTAACTAGCGAACCTTTCCGCTACCTTACCGAAAGGTTCAGCCCTTGTCATGAAAGCCTTTGTGACAACCCTTTATCCTTGTCGACAACAAGGTTTTCAAAACCTTTTAGACAAGCTTTCTTTGCTATCTGGGGATCTACATTGCACTCGCAGACCGTGGCAGTGCGAAAGGGAAACAATACAAGCGGGAGTCAACATGCAATATGACGAGTTTTGTGCATCATAGTGTGATAAAGAAAACCGAATATGCATCTTGAACGCCTTTTATTCGCCCTATTGAAAACAGAATTTGATACAGATCTATAGTTATGGTTAGAAGCCACGCATACCAAATTTCACTTATCTAAGTCATTGCGTTTTGGAGTTATGGTGTTCACATGCATGCGAATATACAGACAGTGAATC
Organism: Araneus ventricosus; assembly: GCA_013235015.1. Lineage (NCBI taxonomy): Eukaryota > Metazoa > Arthropoda > Arachnida > Araneae > Araneidae > Araneus > Araneus ventricosus. The sequence continues at coordinate 10,755 of BGPR01050813.1, forward strand.
CTTTGATGGATTTTGTCCAAAACTTGGTACGGATATACAATTCTGGTGATAAAACCTTGCATCAAATTTTATCCATCTAGATGTTTAAATTTTTGAGTTGTCGTGTTCACCTACTTCGAGTGGTTGGATTGTGTGAGTTGATAGAAATTTACAAATTCGGTGTAACGATCACATCCAAATTTTATCCGTCCAACTCAAACCGGTTGTGAGTTATCGCG
>BGPR01050814.1:0-10971 GCA_013235015.1 Araneus ventricosus
TCCTTTTTATTGCAGTCTACTAGGCTGAAAGTTGCATTGGAGTTATGTTCATTAATCAAAAGCTCCTTAAATTAAAATATGCCTCTTAAATTTTTTGCATGGCATTTTACTCTTTCATCTCACCAGCTGACAGTTGGATGTCTGATTTATGGGAAAAAGTCTGTCTGAGGTTTTCTATGCGTGTTGGGGGTTACTTGGAAATACAGAAAATACATTCGGTTAGATATTATAATCTTCTTACAGTTTCTGATCTACATATAAGATAGCTGAATAAGGGGCCCACTAATTCCAAGCCTATGCAGATTGGCCGCCCTTATAAACACCCTGCTTTTGATACGAGTTTGACACATCTCTCAACTATCTGTGAGTAACATTAGAACGTTCCATTCAGGTACTCTACAGGTCGAAAAAGGGAATTGATTTCATTATCACTAATGTTTTGTAACAAATGAGAAGGAGTTAAAGTTAAACCGCAAACATTCATTTGAATAGTTTCCGTTCACTCCGTAGCTTAAAAATTGAGTTTGGGTATCCTGAAACTTCTGATTGTTATTCTCTTTGCGACTGACAGCCTAGTCTTTAAAATTTGTCCAATGTCCTGTTCTCTGATGTGTTTTCTGATATCCAGTGTCTTAATCAACACCATATTTTCTGCATGGGTAAAAAATGCATTGCGCTTGTTCACAGAGTTTACAGATTTAAGTAACTTTTCAGAAAGATAACGAGTTGTCCCAATTACTTTCAGCACGCTCTTTGGGCTCTATGAACTATTTCCTGGTTGTTTTAATATTTAACTACTGTTCCTTAGAGAGACGATTTAAAATAAAAAGAATTTCGTTTCACTTAAGAAACATACTAAGTACTTTGTTTGCTGGTGTTAACCGCCTGGAAAGCGTCAATTGGTCAGGGTCATCGATAGCCAACTATTCAATATAATTTGCCGATTTTATGGAAGCTGCAATATTTCGAATATTCTATTGATAATTGCTACACGCTTTTTTCCCGCCATTATCGGGTTTAGGTCCATAATATCCGTGTATTCCAATACAGTAGTCTCGATAATTCGAGTCTCGATTGTTCGAGTTTTCCATAAATCCGAGTTAGTGAAAAAAAATGAGTTTAGCTCCCAAATAATGACCAACACACACACAAACACTTGAAAGAATTACTACATCTGGTTTTTGTTGTTGTTCGACGGGTCATATGTCCACTGCGCACCCCGGAGCCACATGCAGAAATGCCCCCTCCCAAAGAAACGGGATATATATAAGATCAATATATAGGAGCAATGTGTTTAAACAAAAAACAATTGACAATTATTTTAAGATATAATTAACAGTAGTTATGTTATAACATGCAAGTACATTTTTCATTTAAATATACTACACAGAAATTTAAAAATTTCTTTTATTTTCATTTATTTATTTATTAAATTTTATGATTTCGATAATTCGAGTTTTCGATAGTTCGAGGTAGGCCCGGTCCCGTCCACATCGAATTATCGAGACTCTACTGTAATTCAGATTTACACGCATCATTTTGTGAGAAAAAAAAGTAAAATATCCTGCAAGAAATTTAAGAGACATAAAGATGTTTTAATAGCCGAAATGTTTCTTAAAGGTCTGTTAAATTTTTGTTACTTTCTACATTCTTTCCATTCGTTCTTAAGTAAGAAATAATATTGCAATATTGGAGCTCAGTTTTGCAATGTGTTACAATAAATAAAGGAAATAAATGACGTTGAGATTTTTTAGACCTAAATATCCCTTTGTTATGTAAATACATCGACTTGTTGCAATTCATCGGCAATGTATGAAGATTATGTTGAGGAGTAGGAACCAAATATTGCATATTGAAGTAATTTCAGATATTTTTTCCAAACTTGGAGGAAATGTGCCACCGAAAAATATGGACCGATTTTGATAAAATAAATCTTATTACTCTTAAAAATATCAGCACTTAACAGCCAGTGCTATAATAAAGAGATATAAAGAAAAATTTTAAATTTTAAAAATTATTGAAGGCAATCGATTTTCGTCAATTTTTACAGGTTCTTGCGGCGACGGAAGATATCAATCAATTTCCTTACTTTTTTTCCTCCTTTTAATTCTCACCAATTCGCAACCTTTCCGCGTTATAGCGGGATAAAAAAATTGAGCTTTTTCGATCTTGCCTATTGTCGATTTTTTAACTTCTCAAAAACAAATTGAAAAAACTACACTGCAAGTAATGTTAATGTTCGAAAGAATCTTAAAATATTACTTTGATGGAAAAAATTTGATAAAATTTTTATAATATTTTTTTTATTATCTAAATCTAATTGTTTTAACAAATGATTAATGCGCCTTAGATAAATGTACTTAAACTTTATGTTTTGGTTCGATTATTATTAACTATTTCACTGTCGAATACGATCAGATAACTCACTAGGCTTTAATTTACATAAAAATAATATAATAAATCGATAAAAGTCTGTTGTGAAGATAAAAATAATAAATCATGTGTTTCCGTGCTTTAATCGGGTTATCGATAGGTATGAACAGTTTAAAATACAGGAATTCCTTCCGATTCTCATTAGATAACTATTCGTGACATAGATTTGATTTCGAAACAAATATGTTTGATCTGTACTTGATACTTCCTCTCTACTGATTTCACTAAACTGAAATCATTGAAGAAATGTATAAAAGTGAAAACTGGTGAAACTGACATTAGTAAGCTTGAGGTTTCAAACCAGACGTAGACAAAATGATGAAAACTTTGGTAAGATTGATTTAATTTCATGTTCTTGAAACTTTAAATAATTCCTGCTAATTGGATTTTTCATGATCATAGAAGTCTGCAACTGCATATCACTTGCTCTGTTTGAACTATACCTTGAAAGAAAAAAATCAGAGAGTTAAGTTTCATGTATATAAATTCGTGTTGGGCAAAACATACCTTTTCATATTTTTATTCAATTGTTTTCATGAATTGATATTTATTGGCACAACAATTATAAAATGAAAAAAGATGATAAATATCAATAGAAAGTTAATTTATTAAATAAGAAATTTTTCAATAATTATGTATGATAAATTAGTAGTATAAAATATAGGGAAAACAGAACTGTTATTGACACTCAATCTTTCAATTTTATTCAATATATCATCTTTAAAATTATTCTTATTAAATATCATGAATTATTCTGATCAATAATAGAATATGTAGAATGAAGAGGATTTCAATAACTCAGGTGATATCGATAATTGATTTTTACTCCATTTATTTTTTATTTTGTGATGTTTCTTCTGAGGATTAACTTTTGTCAAAAAATAATTAATCACATGCCATTAGAGTTAATTGCACAAATGTTCACTAAATTATAACTTCATATCTTTTACCTTTTCTTCAAGAATATATTAGATGTAACTTAAGATCCATAACTGATATGCTTTCCCTTTTTGGCTGTAAGAACAATGTCATGAAAAATAGAACCTATAACACTAATTTCACTTCCAGTTCTAGTTTATTACCAAAAAGAAATGAATTCAAAAAATCACAATTATGAATATTTCCATATACTTCGCAGCAGAAAACAGTAATATTACAATTGCTTAATATTTTTCGAAATCAGATTGACTGCCATTTTAATCAAAAGGCTTGTAGAGATAATCACAGGATATAATTTTAATTTGTAAAGTTTTAATCAAGACTACAGACGAAATTGCCCAACCTTGCATAAAAATACATACAAAAAAAACAATTTAAATAAACGCTTTTACCAATGCATTAAAAAGAATAATAATAATTTTTCTCAAAAATATGGAGGTCGAAACAAAAATCGGAAAAGTGTGAGACGCAGGTATAAAAGCTGTAAGTAAATTAGGATTGTAATCGCATTTATAATATATTTTATATGATGAATGCCATTTCGTTTCATGATAATCATTATGGTTTTATATCTTTCTCCTATTGTTTTCAGCGCCACACGCTTTTACGATTTTTGTTTTTACCTACAGATTTTTGAGAAAAAATTATTATTTTCTTTTTCAATGCATTTATAAAAGCATTTTTATAAGTTTTATTTAAGTCGTTTATTTATTATTCTCTAGTTTTTATTCTTTAAATTAAGTCTGAATTCAGTATTATAAATATTTTATACATCAACTAACTAAAGTATTTTAGTTCTCAAAAATAATACAGATGGCGCCACTGAAACATACCGAAACACAATTTTGTGAATTTTTTTTTTAAAAATTGATAATTGAGAGCTCTAAAATTATTAAAATATTGCATTGTCATCAGGACCCAATAAATATACAAAATTCTACTCTAGTGCATTAAGAAGTGAGTGAAAAATCGATCACAAAATTCCAACTTTACATACATGCAAGCATTAAACATTTTGAACTTAGTAAAAGCGTTTAAAAAATTAAGATAAAAGTTTAATAAACATTGTATGTTTTTGCACTAGATCCTCGTCTTGGGCCTTATAGCCGTTGTCGCTTGTTCTCTCGACGTCATTCCCCACTACAGCCATCACGGTCACGGACACGGAATCAGCACCAGATACTTCAGGAAGGCACAAGGACGTGGATATGTTGGGCTAGGATATGGAGGATACGGATATGGTGATTTAGGATATGGAGGATACGGATATGGTGGATTAGGATATGGAGGATACGGATATGGTGGTCTTGGGTATGGAGGATATGGTATTGGAAGCGGAGGTTATGGATACGGTGGTCTTGGAGGATATGGAAGTTTCGGATATGGATATGACTCACATTTGTAAATGGTAATAAATTCATGTAACTCTTTCCATTTATAAATATATTTTTAAATTATTGGCTGACTTAAATAAAAGTTAACTTCTACTTGATGAATTTGTCTCTATTCGCTTATATGGTCATTAGCCATTTTTTATTTTGCACAGTGTATTTTTGCTTAATTAACTCACTTGATTTGCTCTGCAAGTTCTTTCATCTAGAATATCTAAATTATTTTCATGCAAAAAATTTTTTGTTCGAAGCATACAACCTGTCTTTGAAACCATTCTGTTTCTTGGTAATTAAAATTTTTAATCTTGCATGAAATATTTCCGTTACGTATAAGTTTCCAACCTTTTCAAAATACTAAATATCATTACCTTTAGTTTTGGTTTATTTACTGTTCCATTCTTGTGTTTAAAGCTTCCAAAGCCAGTATCTTAGATTGAAAGCAGACTTCAGTGGTTGGCGGTTCGTTTATAAGGTTTATGGCGCCATATTTGGTTATGCTGCGCCATGATAGGACAATTACCATATGGTGCATATGACTTTAGAAGCATAAAGTACAGTGTTCTTCTGTAGCAAATATGCACAGTACACAAAATATACACAGATTGAATTAAGTATACAAAATAGTATTAGTTAGTCTTTAGAGAGTGTTATTTAAACTGTTTAAAACAAGTCGGCTTTAATTGATTGTTCTGAAAACAAGTTGTGCTAAAATATTTTGTAACAATACATATTTTGTCCCTCTTTTACAATTGTTTATATCTAAAGCATGTTTTTCAGTAAAGGCATCTTATCGTTTTAAATACTTTTTACATATTATATTCTTATTACGAAAGTTTTTATTCACTTGAACCAAATATTACTTATTGAAATTTTATGCTCACTTATCACTCATTTTCTTTTGCAGTTCTCGGCGGTCCATGCAAATGAATATTTGTGCCTAGTTTTGAAGATTGAATCTGCAAAGGCATTCTGTAAAACACGAAAATGTTTTGATTGTAAATAGTCAAAGTTTAAATAAATTTAAACTTTCTGATATCTATTTTTGTTCTTTAGTGATGCAGTTAAATCAGAAGACCTGCATACAACTTCCTCTAATTAGCTACTTCAACTATTTAAAATTTGTTACAACGGCATACAAAAATCAATCCATAAATCTATATAGCCAAGCGAAATATCTAAAAACCATGATATACCATAAGATAAATTACGAAATACCACTGAAACATTGAATGGTAACATTTTTATGAATTTTTTAAAAACAATTACGGAGTAATTATTCTCAGATGCCAGTACAAATTTTCAAAAAGAAGTTTACCAGACATTTATAAGACAAAGATTTAAGGTTAAGAACAACCATTTTCATGGAATTGGAGAAAAGAATTCAATGCAATAAAATTTTTTTGCTTAAAACTTGATTTGATGAGTAAAAAAATTACTAATTAAAAAAATTGTTTACATTTCATTGAGTCTAGCCATTTAGATATGTCAGAATCCTTAAAAAATAACAATAATTTCCATTTTAAGCAGTATTCCGAATTAATTTCTCATACAAATTACGAAGTTAAAAAATGAAACTTAAGTGAGAAAGAATAAATAAAATTTATCAAGATAAAAATGTTATGCTGACGATAACAAGTTAACCAAACAACAAAAGTTGTGCAAAAATGCAGGTGAAAAAATTGAGCTAAACACTTTTTTAACATGCAATGAATATTGATGTTTTAGAAATAAAAAGTCATTAATTAAATAAAAAAAAATGTGATAAGCTTCATAATTACTTCTTAAAGAATTTTAAGTTCCAGAAAATTTATCAGCAGTTGAAATCCAGTTTTCCAGAAAAAAACTGTTGATAATCCAAGAAAGGTAGTTAAAATAATATCAAAGAAAGATCCTTATATTAAAAAGTTCGATTCTTTATCTTTAGAGTATTCCTTATTTAAACCAAACGATGAATGGAAAATTTTCGACTATACAGGCCTTTAAATTTTTCAGAATAAGAAAAAATTGCGCTTAGGTTATTACATATGCACATATATATCTCTTCCAACAGTCAAATTATAGCTGTCGCCCAGTTGGAAAACTACAACGTAGGGGAGACAGGGGCAAGTTTGGTACAGGGGCAAGTTTACACAAGGCTTATATTTCACATACCAGCGGTCGGGGGGCGCCACATGTCATTTCAGAAGTGTCTCGGCCTCCATTAATACTCACGCCAGTTTGGAGTCAGTCTTGAAAGTGGAGCGTGAAGTGGAAAACTTTTTCTGATTTTTTACCAGTTTAGAAAATTTTTACACTTACTTACTGTCTTTAATAGAGCTCGTACTATTAGAGTATTATAACTTATTATGAATTATCCTCTTAGGTTGTTCTTTTGTGGTTATTTAAAACTATTTAGTTGATTATTTTCATTATGAATAAAGTTTATAAGCTGGGTTATAACAAAAAATGGCGATGGGGCAAGTTTACACAGTGGGTAAATCTGCCCCCATCGTGATAGGGACATTGGAGTTCGGTGTTGTCGCGAAGCAGCACCAAAGAACGGGATTGATATAGTTATTTTTCGTGTGTGTTTTTATTTTTATCATACATTCTTAACTTGTAGCTAAGAAATATTTAATTCTGCTTTATTTTATATTATTTTCAGATGTATTTAAGATCGATTTCAAGAGAGCTTGAAGCAGTGAACTCATCTTTCTCTTCGTTTGATAATTAGTTTGTCTCATTTTTATTTTGTTAACGTTTAAAGAATTGATAATAAATCTTACGTAAATTAAATATGAGATGATTTTTTAGAATGTTTTGTTTTATTATTATTAATTATTTATTTATAAATATGTACACAAGTTTTTTTATTTAAATACTACTGAAATTTTATGATCTATTCTTTATGATAATTATATTTAAAATTTTGATGTACAATAAATATAGATATATATTAATTAGTTTGAATGTTGTTTCTAAAATAACGAAATTATTTTATTTTTTCAAGTTGCAATTTTTTTTTTCTTATCAAACATTAATTCTTACAGATACACCTGTAAAAATTGATTTACGAATAAAGAAGGAGAAATAAATAAAGAGGAAATTAGCATCAGCCCAACATACTATGTCTCAGTCGGTAAACTCCACTATAACACATTATAATAATGAGAAAAAAACAGTATGGATAAAAAATTTTTAAATGATTAAAAACTTGGTCTGAAACCAAATTTGGGAAATATTGAGCGTAAAAAGAAACAAAAGAAACAAAAAATCTTTTGCTTCTGATGAAGAGCATGACGATGAAAATTGTCTGTGTATTTACTGTTTAAATCCATACGTAGAATCAAGATCTGGCGAATAGTGGATACAATGCTCCGAATGTAAGAGGTGGGATTATGAGGACTGTATTACCAATGGCAATTGAATATATATTGTTTGTATAAATTGTGAGAGTGATTTTGAAAAAAATTAGAATTCAACGTAATTGTTTATAATCTATTATGTCCTTCTTGAAATAAACTAGATTTCTTTGTATTTAATTTGTTGTATTTTAGTCACGGTAAGACTTCTATATTTAATCATTTTTGATGGTGAGTAAACTTGCCCCTTTTTATGGGGCAAGTTTGCACAGGTAACACAATGGTAAAGAAAATGGTATATTTACAAAAGTATCATAATTTAAGGTACTTAAAAATATTCACTATATGCCTTGAAGTCTAACTAATTAATTGGTAATGAAAATGAGAGAAATACTTTAAAGCCTTAAAATATAAAATAAAAGTTTAAAATGTGCGTAAACCTGCCCCGGTCTCCCCTACATTATGTTAAGTATGTGTAAGTTCTTTATTAAAGTCATTCATTTATTCACCTTCTGAGAAAGTATTATTATTTCTTATTAAGTCAATGGTATAAGAAAGATTAATGGAATCGAAAAAATTTCAGAACACGCTTTAAATTTATTTTAATTTTTAGACGAAATTACACAAGACATAATTATTTTTTAAGATTCTTCTGAACAGGCTTGTGCAAAAATTGTATAAAATACTTCTATCACCTTAAAATTGTTGATTGTCGTTTAGTTACACTAATATTCAGTTTCGAACAAAGACAAAGGCTCTTTTCGGACGGATCGCGTAATTTTGAACCATATTCAGGAGACGATGGCGATACTTGAACTAACACAGCTCTCTTCACAATTCCGCATCATACCAGAAGGAGGATATTTGACTCTCCACATGAGATTTTATATCGACCTGGCCCACATACACAGTATATCTTTGGAACCTGAGCCATGCGTTTCCGAAACCTTACTACCATCCAACCGCGGCTCCCTCAGCTTGACTAAGAAAGAAGTTCTTAGCAATTAACAATAAGAAAGAAACAAAAGATTGTATTGATCGATATTGAAATTACTTCTTATATCAAAGTTTACTTAGACGTGTATCGCATTTAATTCTAATATCAGCTTGTAATGGATAATATGCAAATTAATGATACTCTTTTGTTCAAGAGATACGATATACACAACCATACAATATAATATTTCGTAGGCTTGGATTTTCCTTTTACCGTAGGTAAGCTGGCCTTCATGAGTACTGGAACTGGAATATACATTAGCGTGTCATCAAAGTGTGTTTAGAAGTGTAACGCATTTAAATCCAATATCAGCTTGAAATGTATAAGATTTAAATTAATGATCGTCTTTTGGGCAAAAGATACTATAAAACGGGGTTACTTTGCACTCTTGGAAGTAACTTTGCACCAGTCTAAAATTTGTATGAAAAGTGAAATAGAGATCAACTGGTTAGGGGTAGGAGTTTGAGATTTTTCTTGCTTTTTGGGAACACTGACAAGTGTATTTCATTCCTTAAATGTATATAAAAGTCATTCAGGAGGTTAGAGAAGGAAAAGACAATTAACCAATTTTTCAGCGAAAATTTTGGTGCTGAAATATCTGTCTCTGGTTAGGCAAAGCATGACATTTCTGTAGGCAAGTGCATTTAAATGTGAAAGATAAAAAGCCTAGCTTTCAGTTTGTTGCTTTAAATGCCAATTATGTTTGTAAGTTAAGTTATAATTAATTTTTTTCTGACCTGGAGTAACTTTGCACCGAAAAGGAGGGATTATTTGCACCATGGAATTTTTTGATAAATAGCAACCCCTGTTGGTTTTTGAACTTATTTTTGCATTAAATAATAATAAGAACAAAGTTTTCTTAAGCTTCAGATATGTCCAGGGTGTATAAATGGAAGTTAGGGACTTGTGGGTATATGGAATTCTCTCCAGTGACCTTAGAATTTTGATATAACGCCATTTCACAAATTTTGTGTAATCTTAAATAGGCAAAAACGTTTTTTTGGTTCCCATGAGAATAGTTTATTAAAAAGTAAAGCTAATTCATATAACTCAACATGGAAATCCCCTGGTTTTCTTCATGGAGAAGGAAAAGACCGTTGCAACATTTGCAAACGTTGCTCGGGCAACATTTTTGTTTATCCTTTCTGTTAAATTTTGATATATTTTTTGTTTATTTGAATGCACAGATTTTTTTAACATACCTTTCAGGTTATCAATGAAAATACTTAACATTGACTTTCAAGCACTTTATATTATAAATATAATTATTATAAATATTTTGTTACAAAAATGATCTGAAAAAGCTGTATATAGGAAATTTTATTCGAAAAAATTTTTTGTTGGATTTCAAGATTATTTTGTATATTTCCACCCAGGTTGTCAATAAATTGATTAGCATTGCATGACTTGTAAGTGAAATATACGGAATAAATATCAAGTGCAAGGTATTCCCAACCAATGTGTTCGAAAAATTATAATTAATTATTAAATCACTGAATGATCCAAATTCTGCTGCAAAACGCTTCTCTAATAATCTCTCAACAGAGAAAAAATTAAAATAAGCTTTCTTTTAATTAAATACATGTAACTATCCTAAAAATTCTGTCGGAAGTCATGAAAATCGGTAAATCGAAGATGGGTAAGATGACGAACCCCTCCGTATTAATTTATGAGCTCGTCATGTTACCTGACTGCCACTTGTCGTACTTGCAACTCGCTGGCACTCCAGTGAAAAATGAGCATCTCATTTATAAAAAGGAGATGGAGGGAAAAGAAGATAAACGAAAACTGTGAAAGTTGAAGCAGGCTGAAGTTAACATGACTAAACGCAACAAACCTGTTAAAAATTCTACAACAATGAAGAAAGTAG
>BGPR01050815.1:0-10971 GCA_013235015.1 Araneus ventricosus
TATATAAAAATAAGACGCATTAAATAAATATTGGTTAAAGTGAAAAAGATTTGAATACCAGTAATAATCGTATCTTGACTAAATCTGATGAAACACTATTATTAGCTCGACTGGATTATCAAACTGGCACACATTTATTTTTGAGAGCTAGCTTCGCGTAGTGATTTTCTGTGATAAAACCTGATTAACAGCTCTTTTATGTCAAATACATAATAATGATGGTATATTGATGAAATGTAATAGAAAAGCTGAACAACCGCATTTAAATGCATTTCTTTAATTACCACTAATTCTAATTAAGACTATCTCAAAAATACTTAATAAACACTTAATAGTGATTAACTAAAGAAAATCTTCGTCCTGCAACCCAAGCCCTGTCTTAAAGGGGAGGTTGAGGCAAAGTAGCAAAGAATTTCCCCGAATCATCCTGTCTTCTTCTAATAGTGGTCGTGGACTTACTTGGTGTATTTTTTATGTAAGTGCAGCTCTCTTAAATTTAAGAGCGGCATAAGAAAAACATTCAGTTTGAATAACCGTTCATAGCCAATAAATGCCCAAATTAATTTAAAGCATAGGTTTCACTATATTTCTATTAAGTTATAGCTGCAATCCCAAGACAAAGTGAACTGTGACGTAAAATTAAAATCTGAGAAGAAAACAATTGCGGTTTTTTTTTTTTATTTTTAAGAAAAAGATGAAAAAATCGGAAAAAAATGATTTTTAAAAAACTTTTTATATAAATAATCAAGATTTTTAAAATATAGTGAAATGGCAAAAAAATAAAAATCACTTTCTTATTCCTTGAATTGGCTCTAAAATAACTAAATAAAACATTTCAAAATGACGACATTTTGAATTCAATATCTAGTTAACTGGTGGTATATGCCTGTTGAAAACCGTTCAGGAGTTTGGTAATAACGATTGGCTTCATAGGAAAAACAAGAAAGAAGAAATGGAATGCATTCGGTTTAACCACGCAAATGAAATGTAACCTCCTTTAAGTAGGACGTTGAGCGTTAACGGATTAAACTATTCAAAGTAGTATATGACAAAAAGTAAAAAAAAATGAGTAGTATATATGCCTCACTATGCAGTGAATGATTAAAAGTTGCAACACTCACACAGTTAAATTACACTACTCTCCGCTGTTCAAAGAATTTTATCAACTGTAAAGAAGATACTGTTCAACCTTATTTCAATGTATTAAAATAATTACCAGCATTTATATAAGGGAAAATCTTATAAATACCATTTGTAATAAGTATTTCGACAGCTAGAAACATAAATCCAAATGAAAGGTTTTTCATGCGTGCAGCTCTTAAATTTAAGTGCCGCACATATAAATAAAAAGAAGATGAAAATACTGTTTAATAGGGTGGGCCGAAAAAACTTTTTTTTCGAAACGCTACAGTGCGGAAAACTTGCCTCTAGGGTAGACAAGTAAAATGCAACAAAACATTTTTCTTTTGCTTACATCTGGCGATAGCGCAACGACCCTAAACTTTTGGAAAATATACGATTTTCATAATTTTTCTAATAACTGGAAAAAAATCAAAAAACTTCTATATAACAAATAGCTATAGGTGTAGTTTAGTACAAAAAAGTGTAGGAAAGAGAAATAAATGAAAAACTAATTCATTTTACTATTTGTTAATAGCGCATTACACTAAAAAAACCATTTTTCACAAAAAATGACAAGTTTCCATTGAAACAAAAAGTTGTCTCTCATTGTTTAAATTTTCAATTTGTAATCAAATATAGTCCTTTACTTGCCTTCAGTTTCGTTCGGTACTTTGAAATAAGATTTGCTTGAAAAACTTGGCATTGAAGATCTTGAAAGAAGTATAGTTCTTATAAAACCATCTCTGGAATTGGAACCGACGTCTTTTTGTGATGCCTCGGTTACCAGATTCACACATCGTTCCACTACTTGGGTATGATATGGGAACTTGTCAAAGTTCCCCCTCAGCCGCTGTTCCACCTGATTGGACCTGACCAAATCACTTGATTCGTGAATCTTCGCAGCAAAGGTGGTGGTAAAAGTGTAATAGTGTTCCAGTGAATCATTTGAATATAGTCTGTAGCTAAGAAATTGATTTTTGGTGGTTGGTAACTCCTGATTGACTTTCTTTTAGAAGCTAAGTTTCTAGCTTTTATAATTCTTCTGAAACCTAACTATCTTATATGATCCATTTCATCTACTATCACACTCAAAACCAAGTTTTCTGGATGGGCAAAAAATGCATTTCTCTGTATTTCTGGGTCAATAACTTTTAACAAGTTTTCTGGCAGGAATCGTGGCGATTTTAAAACTTCAAATACATGTTATGGTCCATTTGGGAAGTATTTACTTTTCTTAATATGAAATCATACAGGCATATATGACTTTAGGATAAAAGAAACTAACATCTTATGTTCATCTGTTGGCTTTTCAATACTTAAATTCAAACGGAGAACTCTGTTTGCCGTTGTTAATCATCTTGAATGGGAATGAGTACCAGGTTCACGAACAGATAAATCTTCAGGAGAGCTACTTGATTTTATAGCATAAATTATGTCTAGCAGATACTGTTGGTCTTTGCTTAAAATCTTTCGTTCAATTTTTGGAATCTCACACTAATTACTTTCAAAATTTACCACTGGGAGTTTTTCTCATTTACTGAGCTGTGCGCCAATCATTAAATGATTTCTTCCCAGTCCTTTCGCCATCTAAATTTATGAACAGATGCCGAAATGGTAATACATTATAGTACAAGAGGCACACACACCACTGTAGTGGTCTTTTAACTTGTTTTTCAGTTTGGCAAATAATACCTGTTTTCCACCCCGTATTGGTAACGATTCCATCAGATCCAATTACGTCCAGTTCATGTAATAAAGTCCAGTTTCAGTCAACTAAGAAAGAAAGCTATTGGCAATGCTTTGAGTAGACCCAGAAGAGGGTGCAAAGTGACCAACGAACAGAGAACCAGGTTCTTGTAAAATTGAATAATGTTCCTCTTTTATGGTTCTTCGAAAATGTTTTGAGTTTACTCTTTAAATCACGAGGGTTTCTTCCCGTATCATACCCAAGCAGTGGAACGATGTGTGAAGCTGGTAACCGAGACATCACAAAAAGACGTCGGTTCCAATTCCAGAGATGATTTTATAAGAACTACAATTCTTTCAAGATCTTCAATGCGAAGGTTTTCAAACAAATCTCATTCCAAAGTACCGAAAGAAACTGAAGGCAAGTAAAGGACTATATTTGATTACAAATTGAAATTTTACACAATGAGAAACAACTTTTTGTTTCAATGGAAATTTGTCATTTTTTTGTAAAATATGTAGTTTTCTTTAGTGTAATGCGCTATTAACAAATTGTAAAATGTATTATTTTTTCATTCGTTTATCTTTCCTACACTTTGTTTTACTAAAGTATACCTATAGCTACTTGTTATAGAATTTATTTGATATTTTTCCAGTTATTAGAAAGATTATGAAAATCGTATATTTTCGAAAAGGTTAGGGTCGATGAGCTACCGCCAGATGTAAGCAAAAGAAAAATGCTTTGTCGCATTATACTTATCTACCCTAGAGACAAGTTTTCCGCACTATAGCGTTTCGAAAAGAAAAAAAGTTTTTTTCGGCCCACCCTGCTGTTTAATCCAAATTGCTGAGGCATATTTGACTTCGGGATAGGAGGAACACAGATTTTAAGCACTCGTTATGTTTGTGGCTTGGTTGACCTTAACATATTCTCGTCAATCTTTTGTTTTTCTCTTTTTTAAATCTTTATTTAACCCTAATAAGAACAGAAACAGTAAATAATGATTTTTTAATTTATTTTAAGTGCTTAAAATACACATCATTCCCAGGACCTAGTGCCATAGGCTAGTGAAATTCCAATGAGCTATCCTGCACCGCACAATGTCGTTTTTCAAGCAACTCGATGGAAATTCTTTACTTAATTTCTCACACATCCTTTTATTCTCACTTATTATGCTTCAAGAATAATTACCAAGGCTGCTGATATAATGAAAATAAATCCCTTCTTTTGCTTAATTACGATATAGTTATATCATAACATATAATCAGTGGTTACATAATATATCATAACATACATAATATATCATACCTATACATAATATATCATAACGTAACATATAACATAACATATAATATACATATACATAATAATAACATAATACATTATAATAACATATTATAACATAATATAATAATAACATATAATATACATATGCATAATATATCATAACATAACATATAACAATATAACATAACATACATAATATATCATAACATAACATATAACAATATAACATAACCTAACATACATAATATATCATAACATAATATCAGTCCCAGATAGCAATTTTAGTTTGCAGCAAGCTTGCCACAAATTTGTCGCGACAAGAGTGCAAGTTTGCCACAAATTTGTCATGACAAGAGTGCAAGCTTGCAGTAAGCTTGCAGCAAGTTAACGAAAGCTCCGAAGTCACCATGAAACGAACTTTCAGCAAACTTGCCGTGCACACTTATTGCAAATTAAAGCAAAAAGAGAGTACGAAACACAGCCCGGGATAGAACTCGCGACCTCCCGGTTACGAAGCGGAGACGCAAACCATTGAGCCAGTCGAACGCTGAGAGGAGATGATAGATTTCGCTAATACATCGTTCTATTCGATTCGTATACGATTTATTTTTAACTATTTTCTGGATTTCATTAATTTTTTGAGTTGAGAATATGATTTGAAGTCAAAGAGAGAGCGATTTTTGCTAATAACTACGTTTTGCTAGTAAAATAAATTATGAAATTAGAGTTCAAAAGTAATTACTTTAAAATGGGACAAAATGTCTAGTTATTATTGTTCAACAAACACTGACTGTTTTTTAGATTTAATTTTGTTTATAAACGTTAAAATTTCAACATTAAGAAAAAGGCGATATAGTTTTCTTTAAAGTGAGAGTGATATATTTAATAAAAAGATGGAAAATGTTTCCAAAATTTTTTTTTATAAAAAAGTTATCTTTTTCACAAATTATTATTGATTTATTGAATTAATAAAAAAGAATTACGGTCTAGGAGATGCTATTAAAAATCGGATGTTTTTTAAAACAGAGACAAAGATAATTATCTCTTATTGTGCTATCTTTGCAGGAAGCTTGCTTTGCAAAATTGTAGCAAGTTTGATTTGCAAAGAGGTGGCGCTATTTGTCACATCGAACTTGCTACAAGTTCGATTCAAGTTTGACGCGTCAAATTTTGCCATGACAAGTCAAAATCAAACTTGCTGCAAACTTACGTGCTATCTGGGGTGGTGCTTAAACCATTTTCATTTCCGACCCCCCTCACTTTGTGTAAAATTTTGTCACGACCCCCAGAGGCCTTTGCAACCGCGGTTTTTGAAGTAAATCCTTATATTTTTGTAGTTTCAAAAATTTTCTTTCAATTCAGCGATTCTCGGTTTGCGCACCAACTATTTTATTGCCCCGATTCCCAAAACGCACTAGACGGTTCAAGCTCTCTGTAGCATCAGACACAGACAGAAAAACACAGACTTTCTTAATATAAAACTACATATTATAATAATTAATTCAGATTATGTGCATTGCATTTATGAAAATTTGTATAGTCAGACATCTATTAGAACTCTCTTATTAAGAAAAAATATCACAGCTTTCTCACGTTATTTTCACCTCTCGCGCAACAGTCTGAGTCTCGGGCCAAAATCATCATCTTTAAATAATTGGTAAACCCATCTTCAGCTCTGGTATGTTCAAAATATCGTTCATCCAAAATAATCTCAATTTCGTCATGGCTTGTAATAAATAAAAATCAAGCAGCACAAATTTCAACATTACGGGTCCTAGAGCATATAGTTCAGCACCGGATTCTGAGACTACCACTTTTGGACGATTTTACACCGGAAAGGGGTGTCAGGCAATGTGTGATACGAGCGCGTTTCCGGAGTTCTTTGTTAGATCACGCTCTGTAAAATGTAAACATCACCCTTCCATTCTTGACTTCCCCCCTATTGTGATGAAAATAACCCCGCCCGGCGCATGCGCAAAAAGCGCGGAGGGTTTCCGAATCCGTTGCTATACAATACCTACATACACCAGAGCATACCCCCAAACTCGGAGACAAAGCGGGTCCTTGTCGTTTGGGTGGGTTTGTGTGAAACTTTATTCAGAAGAACAAAGAACAGCAACAAAAAAAAACTTAGATCTTTTAACAAGCATAATATTTAGATATTTGCTTTACTTCGATATTTTAATAAGCATCACAAGGAAAACAGAATATTAATACAAAGAAAACCGAAGAACAAAAAAAAACTTGACGTAGCGTAGCATAACATAAATATGTAAGGCGAAAGCAATAGTAAAAGAGAAAAACACAATTATATCATTAACAAATTAATAAAAGACATTTCACGGCATAATTCATTACTATCCAAAATAGCATATCTTAATCCTTGTTTTTGATTTTTGACGAAGAAAAACATTGGAAGTTCAAGAGTTCATAGTCGTAGAACACTATGACAGATACGATAATGGCAAATAATCGAACGTCGTGTCAACAGCAAACTTTTGGAATGTTCAAAGGCCGTGCCGTTTGAAGCGATATACGCCTCGCATGATGTTATTCCGACAACTGGTTTTTTATGTTATTGTCAGTTTGTACTCCATACCTTCGCGGTCACTATTTGCGTCTACGAGCTCATGTTCTGTTATGAAAATGACTTGTTTCTATGTGTCTAACCTAAACTTAAAGTTTGTCTGAAGACTTTTGAATCACCCTAAGTACATCAGTATTAAGTCTTTTGAATGGCTGGGTATTAAGTTTACCTGATTTAGCGTCCCGTCTTAAAGAAACGGTCATCGTTATATTTTAAAGCAAACTTCGTTCTGATCAATGAGAACTTCACAAGGAATATATCTGTCTCAGCCCACCATCTTAATAATTCCATCTCTCAATATAGAATATCTCATAAGGTAAACGATCATTCTTAACACCCAATATATAAACTTTGATATATGGGGGGAGAGGTTTGGATTCTAGTAACCGTGATCGAAGATATTATGTACAAATTTTTCCAAAGTTATCTCATAAGAAACATTGAAATAGACAGTATTACTAAAAGGAATTTAACAAAGAGTAAAAAAAATCACGTAAAGGCAAAATACTATACAGGGTGTCCACACTTATCATGGTCCAATAGCTAATTTCTAAACGGTTGGAGATAGACATATGGTTCCAATTGGAAAAATTCTTTAAATGAAGAGAAGAATTATAATATATATTTGAGTCACTAAATATATTTCTGAAAAAAAATACTAATTCTAACTTTCTATGCGGTCCCTAGGTCCCATCAGTCATATTTAGTAAAATATTCGTGACATTCTAATATTTTAAACAAAAAAGTCCCATTCTTCTGAGACTAAAACTGAGCGAGTTCTGGAGCTTCAAATTTCATGATTTTTAACCAACTTCGTTGAGTAAGTGCTGTGCATTGATTGATGGATCGTCTCCAAAACGGCTATTGAAATAGTGTAAAGTGGTGTAAGTCGGCGACATTCAAAGTTCCATAACTCGGTTAGTTTTAGTCGCAGAAGAATGGAACTTTTTTGTTTAAATTCTTTGAGTGTTAAGAATATTTTATTAAATATGATTGATAGGGCCGGGGTACTGTATAAAAAGTTAGATTTCGTGACGTTTTCATGAATATATTTATTCACTTAAGATACATATATAATAATTTTACCCTTCATTTAAATCATTTTTCCAATTGGAACTATATGTCTATCTCTAAAGGTTTAGAAAGTAGCTATTGTACCACGATAAGTGTGGACACCCTGTTTAAACCCAGCATTTGCCTTTCATTTTTTGAACGAGATAGTGTTTATACTCTGACGTACCATATACAAATGGTTTTATGCGCCAAGCCAAATCATGATGCAAAAATCGCATAATACCCTCTACAGAGCAGACCAAAGCTCCTATAGCTACAAAATGTGACAAATAGTTACTTCTTAGGTAGTAGGCGGACACTAAGAAAGGATTTTTCCCAATTTTTATGTAAACCTTTTACTGAAAATTGATCTAAATTTTTTAAAAATTCCTCAATAACTTCGGAATATATTACATAAAAACCATAATTGCAACACTTTAAGTTGCTAAAAAGTAGCTTTTCTGTGATTTAAATTAATTTTTATGTAATTTTTTTAATAACTCACACAATTATTATTTCTTATTTTATTAAATTCTGAAAAGAATTTTTAAATATATATTTAACAATTTTTTTCCTAGATTTAGTTAATATTTTAATATACACGAACATTTCATCGATAGTTAGTATATTTCTCTGTGGTCTATGACAATTTCAACAAGACCATGGTTTGTACATACCTAATATACCTTCTGAAGATGCTAAAAGTACACTTTAATTGATAAAATTGAAGTCTTCAAAAAAGGATGACCGGATTTAAACGATTGCAACTCTTTCAATCTGAGTCTACACATCCTTACCACAGCTAGAAAAGAACCGAAACTACTGTTACAGAAATAATTTTCTTCGGTCGTTTAAAATAAAATACTTTCTGAAAAAGTGAACAAAACAAAATCTTAAATAAATCTTTTCTTAATAACTAGGCGAATTTCGATTAGCTCTACGATAACGAAAGAAAAAGTCTTGCTCACGAATTTGAAATACTCCCTCAATTTTGAAAGTTTCGATTAATTTGAAGATTTTCAAAATACTTTGCATTAGGTTTACTTCTACAAAAGCTGAAAAAAATTATTTCCCAGAAATAAAATACTTTTTCTACTAAAATGTACTTGAAAGCATTTAAACGAAATGAAACTAATTGATTTCTTTATCAATGTCTGTAAAAGAAAATGAATTCTATTGAATTATTTTATTGAATATAATACCCAAAATGAGTCCTATAGGAAAAGTTCAGTTTTAAGTACTGTTTTGAAAATAGACAGAAAAATAGAATCTTTAAATTCTTAGCAGTTGATATCACAGAATTCAATTCCTGATTCTGAAATTAATTTACAGTTTTGATAAAATGTTTAAGGTTGTATCACGGTAAATCTCAGAAGTTCCATGATTATTGTTTATTTTTAAAGTAAACAGAAAGTCATTTTAAAATCTGAAAGGTAGCTAAAAATAGTGTAAACATAAATAGCTTTAATTAACAAAACAATCATTTTAAGCAAACGATAATTTTTAGAAGGAAGAAGTTATTTCCATATAATTTTTTTGTGATTTGATAGTAGAAAACATTTTGATGCTTGAATGTTTTAAATAAAATATATATGAAAATGTCACACTCTTGATGGTGAAATGTTATCTAACGTATAATTTTAGCAATTAATTGCCGTATAAAACAGCTCTTTGTTTGAAAAGCTAACAAAAAATTGTTAAGAATTTTCACTTTACAGAATTCATTCTGCAAATTTATTTTATTAAATCGGTTATAAAATTATGAAACTACAGGCGAAAAACTCGAACAGAAATTAAAAAGCAGCTGTTAGTCAATTTTCGACTAATTCCTGTTAAAACAGAATACTTTCTTGAAATTGCTTATGTTAATATAATTTTGCTTAACTTCGCTACATTTTTTTGAAGCTGAGGAAGATTTTGCATATTCTTTCGTAAAATTGCTAGCAACCATAAAAGAATATTTAACTTTTTCAAGATCGTTAGTAAAAAATAGAAATAAAAAATGTTAAAATAACATGAGTGATAGTCAGTATATTTGATCTTCATTAAATGAAATACACCTTTTTCAAAAGATATGGACTCCTTTTCCTAAATATGAACTCGATTTCTTTTCTGTGTTGTGCAGAGATACGAAAACAGCTCAATCAGCATTTTTCGGAATGATAATGTTTATTTACTGGCATACTATTTATAAACTCTATCATGTGCCATACATGATGATGTATCATTAAAAATGCTCTGCTGGACAAACGATTAGACACAGAACTACCAAAGGTGTCATGTAGTTACTTCATAAATAATACGAGTTTGC
Organism: Araneus ventricosus; assembly: GCA_013235015.1. Taxonomy (NCBI): domain Eukaryota; kingdom Metazoa; phylum Arthropoda; class Arachnida; order Araneae; family Araneidae; genus Araneus; species Araneus ventricosus. The sequence goes on from BGPR01050815.1 coordinate 10,048, forward strand.
TAAGAAAGGATATTTCTAAATTTTAACCAGGGTCGGATTTAGTCTTTGAACCTCTCCTTGCAAAAATATAAAATTGCAAAAATATAAAAATCCTATGGAACTAAAATGTAAGCATCTTAAGAAAAAGTTTTATGGTCTTTTTTACATTTTTTTTAGCGAACGTCCTAAAAAGAACAGTGTAACTTAGTAATTGACACAATTACATACAATAACTTTTCACTTAAAAAAATAGTTAACAGGCCTATAATTCCGACGAAATTTTTTTTCTTCCCAACTTTTAGTTTAGAGAATCATCTAACATAGCGAAGTCTGAAAATGTTGTTTGAGATGCTGTTGTTCTTCTTGATTTACTTTTAGTTTGGAAAAACTACGTTCCCAGGATGCAACACAAGAAAAAATTTAAAAAAAACAATCTAAATTTATGCACTAAATTATTCATAAACTTTCATATCTATCTATTTCAATTTATATATATAAATTGCAGTGTCTAGAGCATGTAGGCACAGTTAAAAGTAGAGACCGCTGCTCGAATTGTCACAAAAAAGGCAGAATTTGATTAGAAAAAATCAGGATGAGCATCGATGCAAGAAAAAATATAAAATTGAATTCTTTCACCACTTGGAAGGACACTATGATCAATTCTTTCAGAGCAAACATTTTCTCAAGAAGGTATCATCACAACAGTTACTTCTGTTTTTTTATATCATATATAATTGTTAGTCTTTTTCTGCATTTTGGGCCAAGGTGATTTGAAAACTTTTTAAACAGATGGAGAATAATCTGAGAAACAGCCTTGAACTTTGTGATGAAATATAAGTGTGTTCTCTAGTTGGTAATGAATCTTGGAAGTTCTGAAACATATAAAGAATTTTTTCGAAAACTTGAACATTACTCTATGAATTTTACTAACCTTCCAATAAGTGC
>BGPR01050816.1:0-10971 GCA_013235015.1 Araneus ventricosus
TTGATGTACTACGTTCCGGGTACGTATTGCTCTAATAACTACTCATCGTGATATCTGTTCAATAGAAGACGCTTTATTGACATCTGTTCAAATAGAAGATATTTTAGTGATATCTGTTCAAATAGAAGATATTTTTTTAGTGATATCTGTTCCAAATGAAAACATTTTTTTAGTGATATCACAAATGAAGATATTTTAGTGATATCTGTTCAAATAGAAGAAGATATTTTTAGTGATATCTGTTCAAATGAAAGGCAATTTTAGTGACATCTGTTCAAGACATTTTTAGTGATATCTATTTCAAATAGAAAGATATTTTGGTGATATCTGTTCCAACGAAGACATTTTTTAGTGATATCTGTTCAAATAGAAGATATTTTTAGTGATATCTGTTCAAATAGAAGACATTTTTAGTGATATCTGTTCAAATAGGGCATTTTTTATTGATATCTGTTCCAAATAGAGAACATTTTTTGGTGAAATCTTCGAACTTGTTAATGGTTGAGCTTTACAAAATTAGGTTCAAATGAAGACAAAGATGTAATAGCATGATAATGGGTGTACCAAGATCGTCTATTTGTTGATAATATACTTGATATCCTCGTTAATACTATTTGCTTAAGGTGAGTCTTTTCACAAGTTTTTGTGTTCGTCAAGAGCGTTAAATAATTTATTGTATTAACGCTGGGTTCACTTAGTACTCTTCTTCCTTCTCCTTACGAACTTGAGATTGTTTTCATAAACACTGTTTTGGAAAGGCATAAAAATAGAGGTCTCATAACAATTACATTTGTACCCTGAAGCTGTTTGACATTTTAGTGATACTTCTACCATCATTTCTTTGCAACTACTTGATTCAAAACAATTATAAAGGTAGAAAATATTTTTTTTGGTTATTATGTTTGATTCTTGACGTTTCCTAAATGCAATGCTTACAGTTTGGCTAAAAAGATGAAATGGCATCGTAAATATATTAATTCTAACTACAATTTTTAATTTAAATATCTATTCCTATTTATTTCAATGAATATTGCTTTCAAGTACCATCGATGAATACTTTAAATGGATAGTAAAAAATAAACTTTTAATTTTAATACAGTGAGCAGTATTAGACAGTCTCGAATTTCTACTGTCTGCCCGAGACTGAAAAAAAGACAATCCGATTTGTCTCGAATTTGAAAAACAATTGTCCAGGATTTTATTTATATGCAAACACCTCAGATTAAAATTTAGATTTAATTTTAAGTTCAGTAATTTAAAATAGCTGTTTTAAATAAAATCAAAGTAAATGTGAACTCTGTTTTCTATTGCTATGCACATGAAATGCACAAACGTTTCGGATTAGCCAGCGCAAACCCAATTTTAAACTCGTTGTCTCTCTTAGGAAAAGAGTCCCAGATTTAAATGTTTCCCATTTTATACCTATTTGTAAATAATTCATGCTAAATATATTTATATTTAATTTTTTTAATAAAATAACTACTCCTTACTATGATCAATGCAGATGAATCAGGAAAAGGAGATAAACAACAAAAGCTCTTTAGGTTTTTAAAAACTCTTCCTGCTCTTTTATAATCAAATATTTAATTGCTTCTGATTCTTTTAATTTTTTCACTTCCTATAACCAGCGTTTTGGATTTTGGGCTCGAATTCTAGAGCTTCAGGGATAAGATAAAATCTGGTTTCTCCTCCGCCGGATTCCCGCTTGAAATTCCAGGGAAAAATGTAGACGGAACGCATTATCGAGACTAATTTGCTGAATCAGCACATTCTCAAACAAGGGTTTGCGATGGGGTCTTATCAGGAAAGGACTAGGTTACCCAGTTTCACACGCAGAAAGGTTCTGGACAAAGTTTACGAATTGCTGGTACGAGAAAATAGTCAGGGAGATTTATTGCAGCAGAATTCTAATTTATTTCTTCAAGGTGAAACTCTTCAGAAAGATGGAGCTGAACTTAATTTTAGGAAGAACTTGTTCCGTATAGTGGAAGATTTTATTACCTGCAATTATATCAATAAATGATACGTCAAAGTCATTCTCCGGAAAGACCGCCACCACTCCTGATACAAGAGTTGTGATGTTATAAGCGGGATAAAAATTTTGTGAGGCTAGGCTTTTTTGCATAGTCAGGATAATTTTTCGAAATTGCCTTGTCTATGAGAAAAGCTAGATAAATTCAAAGGAATGATTGCTTCACTTTTTATTTAAATTAAAACAAAAAGATTTGCAAATAGTGGTTAACATTTAGAGAATGCACACAAAGAATTCCTTATCGTTATTTGAAAAATTTCATCAAAATTTTTTTTGAAATTTTATCTGGTTTCTACAAACAATTATTATTATTTTAATTGAAAGATAAATTTGATTGCTATCCGATTTCAGTAATGAAAATTTTAAGTAAAAGAATGTAATTTCTTTTAAATTATTTTATATAAAATTTTTTGGTAGTTACGCATTTCTTGTTTTACGATATTTTTGAAAGCTATACGATATTAAGTAATTTAATTTAGCAAAGAAGATTATTGAAATCTGTTTTCAAACTTGCTGGAAAATACAGACAGTTACAAGTATCGAAAGGGTATTATGTTTTAAACCATCATAAAATAAGTCCAATAGTTTCATTATTTCAGGTACAAATATGAACAATAAGTTAATCACATTTTCAAACTGAAATATTAAATCTTGATGAAAATGACGCCTAAAATCAGATCTGTAGTCAGCTTTGAAATTTTTCATTTACAGAACAATATCTACATATTGAATATTATTTAAAAGCGCTTTTAAAGGCTCGTTTTGATTTTCACTTATTTGTCTCTCTTCTGTTATTCCACGACTGACATTCAGTAAATGCACTTGAAATAACTGATATCTGAAAAAATTACTTTACTGAAATGAAAAATGAATTTACTTCTGAAGAATCAATTACATAAAAAATAAATCGTTTGTAATTTGAAAATAAATTGAAATCTTCAAAGATGCTACATAATCATATATTCATTCGTTCTTATATAAATTGCAACTTTACTGCGTTTTATGTCAGTTTTGTTCTCCAGATTTTTGATCTGAAAACAATTATTTTCGATAGAAATTCCAATAGAAATGGGAGTTATATGACTATTCCATTTAAATAATATCTTTATGAAACGCAGAGAAGCTTTTAATAAAAAATGCAGCTAAAAACTTCAAATATCAACTAATTTTCTAAGATTTCTTGGATAAAATTTAATAATTCTCATTCCTAAGATATAAGATATTTTTAAAATTGTAAGTCTCTATATTTGCGGCGTTATGGAATGTTTTTGAATCCTTAAAAGCTGTTATTTCAAATTTTTGGAATTTTAACAACACCTAACAGAGGTGGCAATTGTTCAAAAATGTGTTCGTTTGTATAATATTGAGGGGCTTGTTGAGCTGCAGTTAGTAAAAATTTCTATATGTGACAAACATATACAAGTAAAGAGAGAAATTAAAATAATAAAAAAATGAATGATTATTAATCTACTTATATAAAGCTCAACGTTTGTATATATGTTTGTTACAGCATCACTTCCCAACGGCTGGGCCAATTTTGATGAAACTTGCTACAGTGGTTCCTAATTAGCCAACTTGAAGTAGTGTAAGGGTAAATATGTCCTAACCCAGTCCCTCAGGGTAGGGAGGGGCAAAGTCTCAAAAACGCATGTAACAAATAGCCCTATTAACATACTTCTTTACAGAACTAAAAATACTATAGGGGCAAATAAACGCCAACCCAATCTATCAGAGTAGTGTGGAGCAAAGTCTTTTAACTACATTTAATAAATGTGCTGATTGACATGAAATTTGATATAGCTTTGACGATATCGATGACACTGGTCACAGTTATTCTTTGCAGGTGGACTCAAACTAATGCACGGGTAAATAAACGCTAATCCAATTTCTCAGAGTAGGGTGGGCCAAAATCATCAAAATACCCTGAAACTCTTGGCCTGTTCACGTGCTATCGGGTATGGCTAGGGCGATTTTAATAAAATTCAGCAAGTATGTTTCTCATTGGCATGGGTAAATTAACGTTAACTCAATCCCTGACGGTAGGCTGTGTTAAAGTCGTTTAAATACATCTAACAAATGGGCCGACAGACATAAAATTTTATACGGCTTGGGTAATTTTGATAAGGGGCGCATATGTTCCTCATAGGTTAATTGAAAGTGCTGTAGTGGTAAATAAACGATAATCCAATTCTTCAAAGTAGAGTGGGACAAAATCGTCAAAATACACGCAGACCTTTTGGCCGATTGACATGCTGTACTGTTCATTTATGAATCATTTCGTAAAAAAAATTGAGAAATATTCCCGCAATAAACTAATATTAATAAACATTACGTTCTTCATAAAATATTATTCAGTTTTCAGCCTTCCAAAAGATTTTCACCTGAAAAATACCGGGCAACTCCGGGTACTGTGCTAGTGATAAATAAAAATTAATTAAAATTATTGCGCCACAAAATGTTTTCTGTGTATTAATCCGAAAGTAACATCCCTACATACATTTTAACCTTACATTTTCATGTTTTTTATTATTCAATCGCATTTGCGTAAATTTTATTATACTAGAGTAAAGACTACAAGAAATATAGTTATGAAAATTTATTTTGAATGTAGAGTTTTGAATTTAATAAAAAACCAGCAATCCCTTAGTTACAATTTCTTTGTAACTAAGCAACCAATAGTTTTTTTAGATAGATTTCATTGTAACAAGCATTAGATTCTTACTTGATACTTACCTGTATCATATGAAAAATCTAATGAATATTTTTTATGACCTAATAATTAAATTGTTCAAAATTAATTAGAAATGAGAAATTTTAAATTATTCTTACTTTTAACTCTTTAATCCCGAGGCGACTTTTTTCTTCTAGCCCCTTAAAGACCGGGACATTTTGGGAGGAAGCGACATGAATTGGACTCGCCCAATCTGGGTGGTCATTTACCCCACCACCCCACCCTCTGTTATAACCTTCCCGTAATCAAAATGAAACTTCAAAACATACAAAGAGCAGTTCAGGATCATTTGTATTTTGCTGTGCCCTATGAACAGGACTTGTTTTACAATGGTAAAATAAAAAAGATTGAAGGTGAAGACATACTTATGAAGTTCCTAGAAAAAGCGCTGGTAATTTCCGCTGGCCAAAAAGACTGTGCTTCGTTCAGTTGCATATTACTGTTATGGTTATGTGACCTTACATCCGTTTTTTGATGCCAGACTGTCCGTTGTTCCCAAGCACAACTGGACACCAAGAAATATCCCATTTTCAAACGAAATCCACGGTTACGATTTCAAAAGACGCGAAAAATAAAAAAATTGGACGGTGAGTGCCCAATAGCGAGGTGATGTCAGGGCATGCGCTATACAGGCTCACACATGAAAGTCGATCAGAAGCCTGTCGGCTCACTTTTTATATTCCTAAATTTTTTACACCGCAAAAACAGCCCAGATGAAACACTACGAATGTTTGGGCAAATTATTGAAGGGAATTTTCTCAAACACTTTCTCACTAATAATTTGAATCATACGAACTTTCGAACAATTGTTGAATATATTCTACTCTGCCCGGCACTAATGCACCCGTGAAAGTCACTTCTCTTAAAGATAAATTGTGGAACACTGAAAAAAAAAAGTTGCAATTCACAAAGCAATGTTAATACAAAGAAGTAGACTTTAATTATCACCAAGAAGTTCATTCTTAATTTGAAACCAACACCTTTAGTACTTTAAAGATATGGAGAACAATATTGTACGATGACAGACTTAATATTCTGTGTTGTATAATATTGTACAGCTATCATATAATAACCCACCAAAGTATCGAACAATATTGTACAATATCAGAACTTGTATAGTCTAAAGCAAAAATTTGTTTAGAAAATACAGAATGACATAAATTATTTATTTTTAACGTGTTTCATTCCTGTTCTTTTCATCAATAAATAAAACTTGAAAAAAAATGTGCGTTTTCGTGGTTAAAACAAACTGGCTTATGACTTAGTAGTGTTCCCGTCTTGAGGGGAAATAAATGGTCTCTTTAGGTATGGTACAACTCAAACACTCAGATATCTAGACCTATGTTTATCAAACCAATTCATAAAAAAAGGCAGAATTTGGACTGCTGATATTGCTCTCTTACAAATTACGTAAAAAAATATCATTCAGGCCTGATAATCTAAATGCAGTGTAGACTGTAAGTATTCTTTACCAGTTGATATATAAACTTTCCCAAGAGATGAAAATATTTTTATATATTTTGATGTAAAAATTAACTAGATGGCTAGAATTTTCAATCAACTTTCAACAAACCTTCCTTATAGATGCAGTATTTTTGGAGCAAATTCAGTTCTTATAATATAACAAAGGTTGAAATAATCACATATTAAATCAAATTTTTATTACGTATCAGAAACGAATTATGAGAGAAAGTGAAAACAAATTTAATATTTGCACTCGAGGAATTGCAGAATAAGAAAGAAATAAGATTATTTTGTGGATAAAATACTTTTTTATGAAATATTATAATGCATAAAATCATCTCTTATCGTCCGCAATTTTATTTTTTATTAAAATGAGAATATAATTTGCGGCAAACAATTTTTTCAAGTCGCAAGTTCTCGGAAATTACAAGACACTTGAAAATGGTATTTTTCCGTAAGATGTAAATATGTTTAAAGAATGAATCAAAATTTAATTAAATAGTGCGAGTTTCAACTCGCAAGCAAATAAATAAAATGATTTAATATGTAAATATAATATTTTCATTCAATAGGAACAGTAACACTGATGATCAAATTATCTTTTCTGCGTATAGAAGCATAGTTTTTAGCTTATAATAAAATATTAACTATTTAATTAGTATCCCAGAATTTCCTAAAACCTTCCTTTTCTTTTTAGAGTGGTGAGGAAAAATCTGGAAGAAAATCTGTTCAGGATATCTCTAGCATGCAAACTCTTTATTAATTTCACTTTTACTTACAGATTCTCTTTAAACAAAAACACAAGGGAAATTTTTAGAGCACATAATCCTTCTCCAAGGTTTATTTGCAAGGATGATAAATATTTTAGGGATAGTTTATTGAATTGGTTACCAAAGTACTTTACATTTCATGAATCTTGTTTCAGCAAGCAGTTTCTCATCTATAACGCCTCTTGCATACATCAAGGTCTGATAAAATAATTGTAAGTTTAAGTGGAAATCAATTGTCTATATCAAAATATCTTGCTAATAATACAGAACTTTTATATTGTTAGCAAAGAAGAAAAGAATGTGAAAGCATCTTTCCCTGAAACTCAAACCCCTTTAAAAAAAACTATCATATTTTTTTAATATTTGGAAACCCAAAAGATAAAATGCTTTGTAAAAATATGATGAAACATGAAGTAGCTTTTAATATTTTTTTTTTCAATTCTACTGTTTTGCCCCTCGTAATGGAATTGTAGTAAAACGTAATTATGTATTCCACATTAATGACTGAAATTATACCAGTAAGGAAACGGCGACTCTGATATTGACAGCATGGAAAAGAAAAATTAAGCTATAATAAAAATCTATACTTTGAACTTTCAAGATTACGAAGATGAATATTCTCTGAATTGCAAATTCCGCATGTCTGAAAATGTGACGGTGATGTATCCAAATTTAATTTAAGAAAGTCTAAATCTTTCGAAATTCGGGAATTTTCATGGCATGGCGGGGTTCCTTCCATCATGATGAAAGAATGATGGATTGCGTTTTAAGATATTATCTAAGAGCAATTCTTGAAGAATCGGTGTTCTTCTTTATTGGCCTCCCACTTGCATGTAATGATCTAACAGGTATTTCAACTTTTTACTCATTTGGATTTTTTTTCTGTATTTCATTTATTGCTGCATATTTTGCCGATATAAAAGTAAGCTTCTGTTCTTCTCTTGTAAGATAAAAAAAGTTTCTGGTTTTAAAAAAATGAATTATTCAACAGAGACGTTCAATTTCAAAATAAGCAGCTTCTTCTAACGTTCAATTTTTATTTAATGCCCTTTATATTCACTGCAATCAAACGTCGTCTGCCATCATTTTTTACTCATCTGAATTTTTCTTTATTTGATTTATTGCTGCATATTTTGCCGAAATAAAAGTAAACTTCTGCTCTTCTCTTGTAAGATAAAAAAAAGTTTCTGTTTTAAAAAATGAATTATTCAGAACGTTCAATTTCAAAACCGTAACTTCTTCTAACGTTAAATTCGTGTTAATGCCCTTTATATTCACTGCAATCAAACGTCGTCTGCCATCACTTTTTACTCATTTGGATTTTTCTGTATTTAGTTTATTACTTATATTTTGCCGCTATAAAGTAAATTTCTCTGCTCTTCTCTTTAGAACAAAAAAAAGTTTCTGTTTTAAAAAAAATGAATTACTCAGAACGTTCGAATTCAAACGTAACTACTTCTAGTTAAATTTGTGTTGTCTTTTTATATTCACTGGGTTTCAAACGTCGTCTTATCTAGTATTGTGGAACTGAAAGTATGCCTGGCGATTCAAGGTAGTCATAAATAGTTTAATGACAGTTTTCGGAAAATAGATAGAATTAAGTTCATAATGGCCTTCTATCCAGCTTCTATTAATAATCTTGCATCTAAAGTCTAAATTTGCGGTGTAGAGAGTAAATCTAAAATTTGAAAAAAGTAAAAGGTCTTTTTTTCGTAAAATTTTACATATCAAAGACAATCACGTATATTCCTATACTACATATTCTCATGAGTTATAACCTTTTGTAAATAATGTTAATATTTACATAAAATTTACATTTAGTTCTTTGAAACTAGAACATCTCGTCAAATGTTTGGCATATCCCATTATATACACAGTCAAAATTTACCACTAGCATATATATAAATATAATAACAACAAGAAAGATTTCAGCGCATGCGATGACATTGAGTAAACGGGCCATTCCACAGCTTTTAAAATAAATTTTGGAACAGGGAAGGAAAAAAACAATCTGAAGGTCCGAAACCCTGCTGAAATTTGAGCAAATTACTCAAAAGATGGAATTCTAAAAGAACTTCATCCCAAAACTCAATCCGCCTATTCAATTTTGAGACCTCGTTGAAGGAGTAGAAGCACTCAAAGGATCTTTACACACATTATGAGGCTCCATCAGGGTAGAAATGAAACTCGAAATCTCCCGGTGGGGAAGGAGACTGGTAGGTAAATCAGCTTTTGAACCTTGTCTCAAAACAAACTTTAGACATCGCCGAATGCTTTTCCTTATTTTCCGACCTGGTGGCAGGAATACTCGGCTGGGGCGGAGGTTCCAGGTTCCACTAGAAGGTGCATAAGTGTATGTGGCTTTTTTTTGCACCTAAATCATGCCTTAGCGGCCAAACGTCCTCCCTGTTGGTGTGGCGTGGAAGTTAGGAGAGAGAGGTACCAGCTCAGGTGTCGTCTCGTCATTGACCGTGGATTCATGCGGGTCCAGTCCCAAAATAGCCTGCGTTTTGCTTCAAAACGGGACATTAATATAAATAAACCTTTTTTTCGAATAAAATGAGTAGGAAAAACCAGTCTTAGAAAAATGGCGCAGCTAGACTTCTCCTGAATGCCCAACCTACATCGGATTTCATTCCTTTCGAGCTTCGCCATTACAGAGCAAAATTCGCACGATATACCTGTTCCTTTCTACTGATCATTAATTTGAAATGTGATTAAAACTTGAGAATTTAGTAAAATCAGTCGCAAAATTGATAAGATCAGACTGTACCGTGTCAGTGGAGAGTTGTTCTTACTCAGACAACCCATTCTAAACCATGTAAGACTCTGCAGACTACTTCCTTGTGTGGTGCGTTGAGTAAGGATATCTTCAATTTTCGAAATAGAGTGAGAAGTTATCATTTAGTATTAAAAGCAATTATTCAGTTATTATATATATATATGGTTTTTAGAACCAGTTTATTAAGAATCATACAGCAGATAGTTGACATTTTTGATTTTGTTGGAAATTTCAGGATATTGTTCTTCATGTAAAACCTTATATTAGACACGTGTTTCTTTTGTTGCAAAAAAAATTTCCTATAGTTTTTTGGGGTCCCAAAATTGAAGTCGTGCTCTTTATTTCAAGAAAACATAGTACCATTTTACATAAAGAGCAATACTTTTTTATGCCAAGTGAAACCATAGCATTGGTAGTATTTTGTGTTCTAATCTCTCCGCACTGACTGTTAGGACATAAAAGAGACTTGTGGTTCACTTTTGGCACAAAGGCTAAGGTCATTCAGAATTTGACGAAAAAGGCTTTTCGGAAACTTTGACGTTCGAAATCTTCTTTTCCAACAGTGAACCACAAAGGAGATATATATTTCAGAGATATACATACAATAGAAATACAGAAAAAAGGAAACTACGACGATGTGGTTGGACTTTGCGTATAGAAATCTTGAAATTACGAAAAACACAAATTGCATGATTTTAGAGGTCAGTCACTGCTTGTGCCAAGAGGTGCCAGGTTGCAAAATTAGTGGAAAAGAAGCCTTAAGTATAGCTAGAAACAAAATCAATTCCACACGATCTATTGGACTTTTCATGTTTGAATATAAATGCGGCTCCATACTTTGTGGTGAACATGTGTTTTTGTGGCACTTATTTAAAAAAACATCGAAGTTGCTTTCATTTCAATATTTATGTTACAATGATTTATGTAAGTATAACATTATAATTTATTTAACTATGCTAGAATTTCTCTCTGAACATAATAAACAATTAAGAACAAAGTTGAAAACTGGGTACTGCAAATACCTAAATGAATGCCAAAAATCCTTATTTCTTACTCCCCAAACGATTCTTCATGAGCATTTTATAAAGCAGCAATTATTTGATCAATGTGCTATAGTAAAGTGGTTATTTTCCATGAGTTGTACAAATCGATAGAAAACGAATTTAATGTTCATCTTTTCTTTTTGATATCT
>BGPR01050817.1:0-10971 GCA_013235015.1 Araneus ventricosus
ATTTCATTTGTTTAAATAAAATACACGTAAAAACATGATATCCATGCAGTAATATAATTTAATACTCAACTAACTTTTTTAGTTAAATCTATGAAACAAAAAATTGATATTTGTCAAAGAATCAGAAAACTGAGTTACCCCCGCCTCGGCATCGAAGTCAATTGAAGGACGATCGCTGCGACAGCAGTCGGAAACTGATGTCGGGATCCTAACAGCCAACACAGGCCACGGCCTGACCCTTCCCGAAGGAGCTACGTATCGTCATCTTTGGAGGGTAACTCAACTCCCACCATTATTATAGCCCTCGAGAACCCGCTTACTTATCCTGTGACAAGCTCGTGGTGCCCCTCGGGGGAGAATTATAAGAATTGTTTAACAGAGAATGGTCCTTCCTAGAAAATGGACATCTAATCATGCTAAAGTATGCAATTATGCATATTCCCCTTAAAATGTTTATTTGAAAATTATGCAATATTAAAATTCATTTTGATGCTTCAGTTTTTAGCACTGAATAGTCTATCCTATTAAAATTCGAAGGTAAACAAACGTATGTATGTATATATGTATGTATGTCCGGCTATCTTCTCACGAACCGCTAAACGGAGAAGCACGTGGAAAGTACCAAAAGATGGGGAATAATCCAAGGAATCCATTTCGGCCATTTAAATTCCGAAATTACAATTAGTTAAAAAGATATTAATTAAAAACGTCGAAATGAATGAATTGACGTGCTGCCATCTATTGGCAGAATGGTGACTTCATTCACGGCGGATTCTTTTTTTTTCCTATTATTAGTTTTCGCATCCGGTGTTGCAGTTTTTGATTTATTTAACGGAAGTTTGTATTTCCTTTTGAGCGATCTTCTGTGTTCTTCTGTGTTTGGATTTATTAACAATTGAAAAAAAATCGTTTTCCTGCATTTTTCTTTCTTTTTTTGTCGTACGGTGTTTCACAACATTTACGTTTGTTGGGGAAAATAATTATTCCTTTTTATCCGTTTTTTTTTCATTATTATTCGTTTTATTTTTTTATTTTGCAAAACAAATATCATGCTAATCTGTTTTAATTTATAAGCATAAGAATTCTCGCGTTTTCATTCAAACCAAACTGCTTTAAGGTAGTAAAAAGGCTAGAACTGAAAGTTTTAGTCCAACAAGAGAGGATTCAAAACAGATTTACGTTTGTTGGGGAAGCTTAGTGACAATATTTGCAGGGGAAAAAACAGAGGCGGGCATATGAAAAAATGTGGATTCCGAGAAATGCTGGGTTATTAACTAGAAGGTAATTAAATGGCTGGATTTAAAAATTTTAATTAAACAATATAGGATTCAAAGGATTTTTTACGTTTTGAGGGAAACGTAACGTTTACGTTAGCGACAATATGTGTAAAAAAATAAACCGGGGGTGGGAAATGAAAATTAGCAATAAAAAGACTAGATTTGAAAGAATATTTACATTTGTTGGGGAAACTAAGTGACAATATTTGTTGAAAAAAAATGGAGCCGGGCATATGAAAATATGGATCCCAAGGCCTCACGTGATCTCACTTCTCTCCTCCCGGGAATATCCCATTATTTAAGATTGCCCGTGCAACGCCGGGCCATGCAGCTAGTGACTAAATAAAAACTGAATGAATGATACTGCATCACAGCATTATCTTCATATAAAAAAATGCAAAATTTATTTCTCTTTCGAAGAGCAATCGTTATTGTTCGCCCGGCCCGCTGTCGCCAGTGTGGGGAGGGGGTAGCATTTAGAATTCAAACCAGATGTAAAAAGAGGAACGTCAAGGTTAAACTAGACTGAATGGCACGTGTCATGTTACAACGATTACGAAAAACAAAGAATTTCACCGTATTATTGTAAATACCTTCAGGGCCACTCTGGCCCCTCCCGTCATTTTAGGTATAAGGTTCAATATTTACACTCCTATGAGGCTAATCTGAAGCTTTTGCGAAGACATAGATGATTGATACATAATCGTGCAGTATAACTAGGAATAGCGGTTATTGCAAAAAAAAAAAAAACGGTTTTCTGTTAAACTGGGTTTTTTCACCTCCGGTTTAACCTGGCGGTTAAAACCGCTCAAAATAACCGGTTTTCGGGTTTTTAAAGAAAAAAAGCAACGTTTGTGGACAGAATTTTTTATTAATAATAATATACAATAAGTAAGTATTAATACAATAATTAATTAATGTAACAAGTAATGATTATAAAAAAGTAATTAATACAATAAGTAATAATAATAAATAATTAATTAAGACAATAAGTTAGTATTGTAGACGAAATTTTAAGAATTGTATTAAGTATTGTAGCCAAATAAAAAAGAAATTAGAGAGCACAGGCGTAAATAATCGTATTTTGTGTTGTTTGCATCTATATGTATAATAAAAAAAAATGTCTAAATGTTTATACAGTCCCTCACTCCTATTAATCATCTATCCTATTAAAATTCGAAGGTAAACAAACATATGTATCTATGTCCTTCTATCTTCTCACGAACCACTGAATCCTGAAATTAGCCGTAAGTACCAAAAGATGGAAAATAATCCAAAGAATCCATTTCCACTATTTAAATTCCGAAATTGTAATTAGTTAAAAAGATATTAATAAAAAACGACAAAATGAATGAATTGACGTGCTGCCATCTATTGGCAGCATGGTGAATTCATTCACGGCGGATTCTTTTTTTTTTCCCTATTATTAGTTTTCGCATCCGGTGTTGCAATTTTTTTTTATGTATTTAAAGGAAGTTAGTATTTCTTTTTGAACGAGCTTGTGTTTGGATTTATTAACAATGGAAAAAAATCGTTTTCATGCTATTTTTCTTTCTTTTTTTGTTAAAGTGTTTAATTTCGTAACGTTTGTTAGGGAAAGTAAGTGACAATATTTGTTGATTGTAGAGAAAAACGGAGGCGGGGCATATGAAAATATATGGATCCCAAGGTCTCACGTGACCTCACATCCTTCCGCCCGGGAATATCCTATTATTCGTGATAGCCCGTGCAACGCCGGGCCACACAGCTAGTAACCCTATTCATTCAGCTATCATCCATTTCCATTTGGGGGGGGGGAGGGAGAGAAGGGGATATATTCCTGAAACGGTGAATTTTATTGAATACATGTCAACTATACATTAAACAGTTTTTTTTTAAAAGCCGTATTGTTATATAACTTTACCCCCACTTGATACCATGGTTGTGTAGTTACGATTATTAAAAAAGGGCTGTGTCACAAAAAAGATAAAATTGGGTTTTATGCTTCAAGAAATAAAGACAGATTTCGCCTTTTTTGAGATATCAAAAATACCTGTGAAAGAATTTTCAAAAATTTAAAAAAAATCCTTACAGAGCACTTTGTAATACATTTCATTTTTAAAAGGAAATCTCCCTACTTATGTTCCAAGTTAATCCCTGCCCTACTTATGATCCAAGTAAATAAAAATATTGAAGAAACCCACTTTTTAAAAAGTTCTGACTGCAAACTTCTTCAGTGCATTTAGGACAATTAGATGTAACAAATATATCTCTTTCATGTTTTGTTGTGCAATAAAACACGAAAAAATACAGAGCTAATTAAATAATACGAGTTAAAGAACGTGATCCGTTCATAGGCGGTGTTCTTGAAGTGATCATGATTTTCGATTTTTATGAGAACTTTAAATCATTCGTTTTGGAGACCCAAAAATAAAATTTAAAAATTAGTTAATTTCTTCTAATGTTTGTTCGTATTATAATAAATAATATACATCACCTGTTTAGAATCATAGTGGCTATAGTCAAAAATTTCCCATCTGGAGAAAATGGGTTTGGTAGGTTATTCTGGAGAGTTTGAAAGGTTATTTTTTTCTTATGGTGTATGGATTTCCGTATGATGCATGTCACCCTATGGAAGCAAGGAATTGAGATAATCTTTCGCCTCTTTAACATATGAAAAGGGATTAATTTAAGTGCCGTTTCGTTTAGTGTCGTTTTTTCAATGTAGGAAATAGGCCTTTCGATTAACACGCCATAGTTTTAGCAAGCCATAGTTGTTCTGCTACATGGAAACTTTATCTTATTTTTGTATTAATTCAATATTTCCTTTTCAACTGGTGTACCAGTGTTCTTTTTCCTAAATCTCTGAAACGAAAAGATATAATTTCATGTGTTGAGATTTTCAATGTGTCATATACAGCACTGTCATGTGAAGAATGCCAAACTGATGTCTGATTGGTTGGATAAAGATAGTATGTTTTCTTTGTTTTTATAATTGGCATCATTGCTAGTCTTCCATGGCTAAGAACAGTTCCCCTGAGGAAAAACTGCTACCGATAATCCGAACGAATTTAAATAGGAGCTTAACTTTTTAAGGGGTCATTTTTCATTTATTGGAGGATATTTAAATAAGAATAACTTAAGGAATTCATTTAAAAGATAAAATTTGATTTTTAATACACTTTCTTTCCGCTGATAGAAAATATGCTTCCCAGCCCTCATGGGGTGTCATTAAGAGGGAAAGAAATACACTCAGTTCCTCAATATGAATTCTTAGTAGAACTAGGCTATGGATCAGATGTAGTAAAATTTATTTCCTCCCTCAATTGTAAGTTTATCTGAGCCATTATTTGGATTCTTATAAATCTTCAGGATCACTTGAGAGTTTAAAAAACATTCTCTGGCTTCTTCTGTCTTATTCTGCTTGCATCAGAGATATATGAAAATATATGAGCTGCTAATTGTTGAGATAAAGCAATAAAGTCTCCCAATTTCAAGATTTGATTACCTTCTGCTTGATAATAAGCATCATCAATTAAGGGAAAATTAACAAACAAAAAACAGCTTTCTAGTAGTGTTCTCTCTTATCTTGATCCAAGATTGGCTTTAAATCTAATACTTTTTTTGGCTACTTAAGGATTAGAGCAATCTGAGGGAAAACGAACAGCTCTCACTTAGTTCGTTTCTAACATATTGTTGATTTTGTGTTGACATTGACTGACGTGTGTGGCCAGCTAATTTTCATTTTTTTCAGCAAGATATAATCGAAAGACATCAAACCATGGCTTCCGTCAACAGCGCAGTATTAAAAATCATAAGACGTATCCAGTCAATATATAAAGACATAGTAAGCAACCAAACTTCAACGGTTTTAATTTTGAGTGTGTCAAAAGGTTGCAGCTGAAATATAATTGTAAAATAGCTTACCTTTAATGTTCAAGATGCCAGTTTGGTGGGAAAGGCTCTCCTCACTGCCTTAAAATGGTTTAAAGGAAGCTTTAATCAAATTTTTTTGAAGTTTCTATCCTATAATAGGCTTATTTGTCGCTTAACCTAATAATGAAACACTTCTTCATCTAAAGGGCTAACAGGAGTGGTTTTCATCCACAAGAGCATTTATTTTGCGTTTGTCATTGGTTTTGATATATGAGTGATCCCAAATTGAAATTCTTGCACATAAGCTGCGGTTTCTGCTCCATCACCCTTAAAAGCAATCTTTTTGATTATCCTTCTAAAAGGGATGGTTTATCTCCTATTAAGTTGGCATAAGTGTATTTTCATGAGTTTCTGGAGTTTGACAATGTTAATATATAAGCTTCAGATAAAGTACCCTTACATTATGCCTTATCTTAAACCGTGGTTTTAAACCTTCGTTTCCTCAATCGACACCAAATCTTTTTCAGCTTGTTTCTTCGGTTTAACGAGTCTTGGAAATATTTAGGAAGGTCGTAATAATTTTTGTTAATAAGCATTTCTAATAACTAGGAGGTAAAATAATATAGATAAATTAATTAAATATAAGATTATAATGGAGATAAATTTGTAGTTATTTATGTTAATTCCGAAATTTTCCATGTTTTTTTTTTCATTTTCAAAACAAATCTAGCTGAAATCTCGTGTCTTAAGTGCATATGCTAGCTTTCTGTTTATCAAGTGTTATGCAGTTTGTAATCATAAGAGATACAGAACTTGAGCGTATGGATGTCCAGATAAAAACGATATTGAAATGCGTTTGTCGCATCACAAAGCCTTGGAACAACTGTGATGTATCAGAATAGGAAAATTTCTCGTTTTATCAACTTAGATTATATAAGAGGTATTGTAAAGCCATTGGAAATTGCTCTTTGTAGTTATCCGTGTTTCGCATATATGCATTTATGCTTATTGCTTTGTAAATATTTGTTATTTTTATGCTCGTGTTATTTTTCGTTACAGATGTCATAAATTATTCTTCAGAATTTCGCATATGTCACAACAAATGGGCTTCGGCATATTATAGATTGATTTAAATGCACCATTTGATCTCAGAATTGATTCCTGCTGTATAATTCGCACGATTAATTGTATATATATTTTTTATTAAATAACATTTTGTAAAAATAAGATTTTCAAAATGTCATATAAAAATCTACTTTCAAATTTCTAGCATTTCTTCATTTCTAACCTGTAATACTCAGTATTTGCAAGTGTTGGATAGCGCATTCAATAAATACTTTGAATCTATACTGATGTGTTTAATTTCCAATTTCTTGGCTCCTTAGCTGTTTCTTAAAATGGAGAAAAAAATTCAAAACCTCATAGTGTATCTCTAAAATTCGATTTTAAATATAAATTTATAACCAATGTCTCTATTTGTAGCAGCATCAAACTTTCTTGAGGATGAACTTTCTGATTTTGTTTTCCTCGGACTTAGTCAATTATTAATCATCCGCCACAGACATTGTCGCAAGGATTAAGAAATTCATAAAGTTTATTTATACAAGATGTAATCACAAAATTCTGATTATTCTTTTAATCTTCAATATAAAGGAAAGTGATTTTATATATTTTTACAGTGTTTCAACTGTACCAATATGTCAGCTCATAATAAAATGGCAATCCATCGTTTTCGAGATTAAAATGCTTAAATCACCAAACGAAATACGAACTTACAGAAGTTACAGTAAAACACCATTCTTGAAAAAGGAAACCTTGTAAACAAGAATTTTTTGAATTTCCGCTAGTCTCGAAAATTCTCTCAAATGCAAACATATTCACTTTTCAACAGCAATGAAAAACCATTCTTTAGAAAATGAGGGTAAAAAAATAATTAATCTTTTTTAAATATTATTCTTTAATTTTCATGAAAAAATTAAAGCATTTATTGAATTTCTTGACTCTAATATCTTTCAGAGCAAAAATACAAATTTTGAATTTGAATGATTCACTTGATTTTAAAAGAGACCAAAATATACATGATGCAGTTTCCATTCGGTTTAGTTATATTAACGTCCCGTTTTGAAGCAACACGAGGGCTATTTTGGGACGGTCCTCGTAATTTTTAACCACGGTCTGATTACCAGGACGCCGCCTGAGCTGGCCCCCCCCCCCCCCCTCCAAGCTTCCGCACCAGGCCAGCAGGAGGGCGTTTAGCCCTGACGTATGATTTAACGTGCAACAGACCCAAATACACTGCGGGTCTTCAGTGGAATCGGGTTTCGGACCTGGAACCCTAAAGGCCCCGAGGCCGAGACCTTCCCACTAGTTCACCGCAGCCCAATACGTTATGCGAATATGCATGATTACGTATTGTAAATTTTTTATTGTAATAATCATTGTATTGTTATACTCGTATACACCATCAAACTTTGTTGAATCAGTATAGAAATTTAGGAATTTTTTTCTTGAACTGTTAAAAGAATAATCAAAGCTCAAACAAAATTGCATTTGTCGTATATTTCATTATGCTTTTAATTTCCTTTTATACCAGCTTTATAATTCTTGGTGTCTGATTGTTCATTGCTATAATATGTATATCTTTTATATTGCAACTATGTTACATTTAACCCTCTGATTATTTTTAGGTCACTATTTAGATGCAACGCTTGCAAACATGTTCAAATACCGTTGAACCAAGAGAATTGTTATTTATATGCAAAGCTTTATTAGTATAGTATGATCCAACACTATAAAAGTACTAAGTAAACTCAACAGCGTGCGGAAATCGCAGAATGCAACAGAAAGTAGACTCACTTCCTACCCAAAGAAATCGCGGGATAAGCAGTCAGAGGGTTAAACTAGATTTTTTTGCATTTGTATATTTTTCCTCCGAACTTTGCTGTTCTATTGCATCTTGTGATATTATTCATTTTAATAGATTGCTCTAGAGCAGTGGTTCCCAACCCATGGGCCGCGGCCCACTTGTGGGCTTCGTATAGCGTATTAGTGGGCCGCGAAAAGCTTGCCAGGGGAGCTTCAAAAGTTTTCTCTAGTTTTCTTGCTTCATAAAACAATATATTTTTATTCCTTTTACAGTAAGCTTCACTAATTGTTAGCACATATGGGCATATAATATACAGGGTGTCCAAAAATTGTGGGACACATTTTCGAATTTAATAATGAAAAAAGCCTAAGAATGTTAGAACTACATTTTTCAATTAGAGTGCATTCCAAAAAGTTTTTTAGATAGGAAGCGCGTCGTTACGGTTCTCTAGGTGGTATTAAATTATTGAAAATCTCCCATTTTTGAGAACCATTATCTGTATTTATTTATAGCCATTAAATATTAAAGCTAAAAGAAAAATAAAAGGCATGTATTTGTTGGAAATTTTACGCTCTTTAATTTGTTAACTCGCATGTAATATGAAAATTGAATATTTTTCGAAATAATCAAGAAAAACTAAAAAAGGAAACCAGAAAACGCGCATCGACTTCTGCTGAACGGTAGCCATTGCGTACGGAATTCTCTCGCTGCAGCAAATTTAGAACGCCATAACGGAGCGTTACCTATCTGAAAAACTTTTTAATTGCTCTTTCATTTAAAAAAATCCGTAGTTGTAATAGATATTATTAGAATTTTTATTAATTTTCTAAATGTGTTTCACAATTCTTAGACACCCAGTATATATGTATTATATGGGTTTCTATTTTTTTTTACTTTCATATTTAGTCAGTGGGCCTCAGAATACTTTTTACACAACTGGTGGTCCGCAAAACCGAAAAAGGTTGGGAACCGCTGCTCTAGAGTATTCACCATTACTTGCAAATGGGCTCCGATCCGTTAAAAATAAGATTTTTGTTCTATTCTCAAATTTTATTCGTCGCTTCGTTTTCTGTATTTCATTCATTGTATTCTTTAATGGTAAGGGTGTGAATGTATATTTTTGGTGATGTGATTTTAAATCACGAGAGTTAAGATTAATCTTCAAAATGTAAAACTGAAGTTCTTCAGAAATACATACATAATTCTGCACTTGTATGTATGTTCGTTTACATTTCTTTCAAATTGTTGAGCTAATAAAATGAAATTTCCCCTAATATCTTCTTAGACTACAATTCTTTATTTCCATCCATTCATAGACTTTTATAATGACTAGCAGACACGACAATTAGTTTAATACTGCATAATGGAATCAATGTATTTTATGTGGTAAATGTTAAATGACATGCGCAGTTGAGTTAATTTGCGAGACTTCATTGTCTAGTGATAAACCTGTTGTGAGTGTCATCTAACATCACGTTGTCTTATGCTGTGCTATGACGTCACGTTCATTTTCACCTGCACAATGCATCCCAAAATTAAATTGACGGTACATTTGACTTCATCTCTGGGGAAAACTTGGACTTGTTTCTTCCGAAACCTACAGATTTAAAGAACTCATAAGGAAAGTCTTAGAGAATAAACAGAACCTTCATATTTTCCTCCAAAAACTGAAGTTTTTTGACCATTTTTAATTTGAACCTTTTGTGAATACAGGGATGATAGACTTTGGAGCTAAAAATCCAAAAATAAACCTCAAATCAATAAATCAATCAATTAAAAACATTTCACTTGCATCAAGTAAGCATGAATTGACTCCATTATGACAATGTGATGATAAAAATGTATAGTAGATTTCTACCTTCTTTGTTTTACCCCGAGAAGTTTATAACACATAGGTGAGTATCGATAGGTTTCTCAGATGCACACTGCAAATTGCAAAGTGTGTGGTCTCCAAAAAATGAAAGTGCGACTCATCTTTTGTTTCACTTACAGTAATAACTACTAGATTTGATTGAAATGTTTGTCACTTGATTATCCATTGCAATTTAGTTAATTATGAACAATATAAACTATCAAAATAATAATTATTATTATTAATAAGTCCATTTTTGGATAAAAAGAAAATTAATATTTTTTACAGAAATATTAAAAATGATTAATTTTATTGTTATTTTTAATAACTTTTTACCAGTTCAGCGTTTCATATTACACGGATTTGTATAATAGGACATTATTATGAACATAACAACCGTGTTATAAGGAAGAGGAGCTACTTTACTTCAGAAAATAACAAATAGCCCATTGCATCCTATACCTGCAATCTCCTTAAGTTGCAATCTGAGAATATCATTTTCGAAATATGAAAAGTAATTGTGAATCGAGGTTGGAATAAATACGATATTTTGAATTCTTTACGCAAAAAGCATATTCGAAAAGTAGGCCTGGAACAAAATTATTCTTTATACAAAGAACTGAATCCAAATTTTGAGCGTGGAACAACGAATGCCAGTCATTTTTCAAGAATAAAAGGTAATAATAGGAAGGTAATAAATAAATAAATAAAACTCTAGCATCTTTTATCTAGTCTCACTAATGTCATTCGAATTTTCAATTCGATTTATCAATTTTAAGGTGAAATCATCTCATTCTTTCTCTTTTAAAACAAAAAAATGTTGATAAGCGATCATTTTTATAAATTTAAAAAAGTTCAGAAATGCAATGTTGTCAGAATATTTTGAATAACATTTTCTTTAAAATTTCTATTTTTTTATAGAAATGAGAAATAGAAAATATAAACTATTTCGTGAAGATAGAAATCTATTGTTGAAGCAATAAAGACAGAATTCTTCGTAAAAACTGTAACAAATGGGTTTTCGGTAAAACTCAGTGCCTTGAAGGGAATAAATAAAATAAAAAATTAAGGTAAAAGCTTTTATTCAAAATGCACTTTAAATGAGAAAATACGTTTACACA
>BGPR01050818.1:0-10970 GCA_013235015.1 Araneus ventricosus
GGCGGGTAAGTATCTAGCTTTTTAAAGTGTGTGTGTGTGTGGGGGGGGCCCTTTAGGGGTGGACTTCCAGATAGATTTCACAGAAATTATTTAACAATACACAGTTTATTTTGCTTATTAAACTAGTTCGGAATACCTTGTATAAAAATATAAAAGTTATCGAAGTATAAAGGTTGTAAGTTACAAATCAACTAAATGTCATTACTTTATAAATTTAAGCTTTATCTTCACCTGACTGGTGTATAAGCATTTTCATAAAAATGTACCAAATATTAAGTTAAAACATACTAAGAGATTATAAATTCATAAAATAAAACATTTTAAGGGTAACATAAATAATGCATTCAGAGCATAAAATATGTTAAAAGACATTGGAGGGAAAATTCCAAAAAAACAACATAAATTTTAGTGTTTGGAATTTTCCTCTAATACAATTAAAATGAAATGCAGAATTCATTAGAAAAGGGATATTGATGTTTTATGAGTAACAAAAAAAAAAAAAAATCCTCAAAGGCATTGGCATATTTGAGGTAAGAAATCCAATTGTTTGCACAAATGTTTCAAAGTCTATGCTCATATGGTTAGTTAAAAACTTGGAAGCAAAAGCAATATTATTCAATGAATGAACCCTACAGATTAAAATAAAATACAATAAATAACACTTTTCACAAACAAATGTCTAGTAATTTAAACCATTTTATATAAAATTATTTGCATACAAAAACAAAGTGAATTAAATGTACAAATGATATCATAATGTAAAAACTGTGTGTAACACAAAAAGTAGGAAAAAAGTTCTTTTCAGATGACTAGTGCATTGATACGTTTAAAACTGAGGTGTTAAGGAAAGATTTGGATAAAAGGAATGGGAGCTGAGGAAAAAACAGATTAAATGGCAAACAGTTTACTACATTTTTTCCAAGAAGAAAACGATTAATGAGCGAGGGTGGATAATTTATAATTAATATAATAATTTAGGAAACAAAATAATAATAATAAAAAAATTACAGCAATGCACATTTTGACCACTCAAATTGTTGTATGTTAACTGAGAAAACCACAGTGTTGACATATAAAGGCTTTAAATTAATCATACTAGATTGGATACTTGATTAAAAGAAAAGTGCTACATCAAATTTTTATCCTTCATCGAAAATGCATATTTTTTTTCCTCTTTTATAAAATTTTAAATTTCTAACAGATTGTTTGAATGCAAATTTAAATATCTAACTTATGTTACGAAAATCAATTAAATCTATGTCACTCTAATGGAATTTCTCTTCACAGTGGAAGTCTGATATACATGAGACAATTTTTCTGACTTTCTTTTCTGAATTAAACAAATTATTGTGTTACTCTAGTATATATTAACGGTAAAAAAAACAGATATGCTAACTTTAAATAATAGCAATAAAAATGTGGTGTTCTCTCTTTGACAGCAATAAAAATTATATGGCAAGCTGAAAGGAAATTCTCACAAACATTGAAAAATATTTTGCAGATTTTTTTTTATTTAATATTAATTTTCTTAGTAAAGCTAGCATTGCTCTTATAATTTACCCAAATACTTATACTATTTGATATCACCAATCGATTGATAAAAATAACAACTTTTTATAATACTTAACAAAAATATTTAAATACAAATAATCAAAAAATGGCTGTTGTTTTTAAAAATCGCACATGCTTTCCTGATTTTATTTCATTTCTTTGAGCAGAAACTTAACTACCATGAACAGCACAGATTCCATCATTTAGTTGCAAAATCTCACAGTTGATATGCAACAAAATGATGGAACAAACTTCAATGTAAATAATATACAGACTTGGCTTACACACGCTAATCTTGAGAAACATGCAAGTCTTTTTTAAAGTTATGGGGAAGTACTTTAAGGTTGCTTCAAATAAAAATATCGGATGATTTTTTTTTTACTTCGACAAGTGAGGAAAATGCTAGGAGTTTCACAAGCAACACACATCATTATTTAAATACTCTATTACTGTTAGCTGTAAAAAAATATAAATGGAAAATAAATTTTTATCTTTATAATGATTTGAGTCGTGTTTTATATAAGTTACATGTTTTTGTAATCTTTTCATAACTCAATTCAAAGTTAAAATTAGCTAGAAAACAATTTCACCTTTTCTTTCACCGAGACTGATAATTCTACAGGCAGCACTTAAATATGAAAAAAGCATATCTATATTTATTCACATTATTTCAACAAAATATACTATAGTTAAAAAGAAATTTTTTTTTATGGACGATTTCTTTTTATAGCACTTGCTTTTGTTTTCAGTCCTGTATGGTGAATAAATTTTTTTCAGATACACTGTCACAGCTAAAACTTCAATGAAAAAATTGTAATTCATATGAATTACCAACAACACAGTTTCATTTTTAGCAAGATGCGCACAAAAAATAATAATTCATGTTGTGGAGTTATTACCTTATTGCTTAAATAGTATTTTGTAGGCAGTTACATACTTTTTCCGTCCCTCACGACACCATGCATAGTCATTACAGGTAATTAAAATCTACTCACACAATTTTATGGTCAATCAGTTGGATGTAATACTCAACAATATACACGCTAATACAATTTATACAGAAGCTGGACCACAAATGTGCAAGCCATGAAATTTTACATATGGAAGTAAAAGAACGGAATTTAGCAGATTTATTCATCAATAACTTAAGGATATAAACCCTTAAAATTAATATAATTTTATCATGACAAACACAGAAGCAGCAATAGAAATCTGGAAATTCAACATTTCACACAGAGACTGAACACTTGTACTGTAACAGGATGCAAACAAAGAGTGTGATGTGTCATTTCGTAAAAATATACAGAGGTCACAGATAAAATCATGATATAAGTACTATACACTTACATTCCCTATATAATATATTATTTTGTATTATTACGTTAAGAATAGTTTTATTCCTGAGTGTGATGTACAACACTGATTCAGATTGGTAGACTCGAAAAGCTTTCATTAAGAAATAATTAATCAAATTAATTTATATTCTGATCAGTATAACAAAAAAATGACCCATTTTATAGCTATTATTAAGAAATGGTTATTTCAGAAGTGTTACATATTTATACTGCTCAGGTCTTATTAATTGTAAAATGCTAAAATCATTTTCTGACTAAAAAGGAATTTGCTACATTTAAGAAATTGTGGCAGACCCAAATACATTAACAACATGATTATACAAATAAAACTTTTAATCCTCCCCCCCACTTCTATAATAGAGCAGAGAAACATTCTTTTGGATTGGCCCTATTTTTTCACCTATTATTTTGATAAATAATGAGGGATAATAATAAATAGGGGAAAATTATTTATCTTTTCCCCCATCCAAACACATTAGCGCAACAACCAATTGCAAAAAATAAATAGAAGCACAGTTCTGAGCAGTTCTTGTCCTTCTCTTATACACAATTAAGAACGAAAACTTCATAACCCTCCCCCCAAGTTTTTATTTTTAATATAATTTTTTATAAATTAATCACTACAATTCTTTTTGAACTACATAATAGACCAAAAACGGGCTTTTGAGATATTTTTCATAATATATTAGAATGTTTGAAAAGATCAGAAAAAATGAAACCAGAACTGATTGGTTAAAAGCACATCATATATTACAACATCAACTAATTTTTTTAAACATTTGGAATATGAGCCAATACATGCAAATGGAATAGTTTCTTAATTTTGCCATTCATTAAAATTAAAAACTCCCATAGATTTTTCTTGCTTCTCTCTCTCATTTGAATTTTGTCATAAATTGCTTGGCCATACAAAATTCAATAAAATAATTTGGAAATCTTGTTTCTTTCATTGTGCTGTTAAACAAAAAAAACACCACTG
Organism: Araneus ventricosus; assembly: GCA_013235015.1. Lineage (NCBI taxonomy): Eukaryota > Metazoa > Arthropoda > Arachnida > Araneae > Araneidae > Araneus > Araneus ventricosus. Next base: position 3,886 of record BGPR01050818.1, read on the forward strand.
TATAAAGCACCGTTCAATAGATTCAAATAAAAAACTTCGAAACACATAAATTCTAACCAGAATTTTAATTCATTTTGACAACACAATCCTGCTTAAATGTTTGCAATCCTGTTAAAAATTAAAATTCACATCGGTTTTCAATTTAAATTTCATGTCAAAAACCCATTTAGAATTAAAATAAATGTCAAATCTTTCACAACAGCCGTGGCTCATGGAGATAAAAATGCTGCAGGACATAGTCTAATAATTTATAAGCTTTATGAAAACGTTGTCAATCATTCAAATGGTACACGGCCAGCAGCTGGCCATTGCATAGTTTCCATACAAGAGATATTTTCATCGATCATACACAGTACAATACAAGCAGTATCTCCTAAATGATTGACAAAGCGGTAAGGAAAAAAATATACGATGGTATGACGGATGTTAAAATCAGAGGGAATGTACAAAATAGTTAGCTGACTAAAAGGTAAAATAGATTAAACTTCCGACTCTGATGATTTAAAAATAAAAGATGAGATGTTCAGATACACATAGCTAAGAAGACACATGCCACACAGATCGACACACTCATATAAAATTCTGTTCCTACTGTTCTGGAATCACTGGATGACAGACACATACTGTACAAGGTCATAAATAATATGTATAGGATTGTATGCATACATATACTCACTTATATATATACATACAATGACAAGCACACATATACACAAGTTCTGTACAGGTTTCGAAGTTAAAAGACCAAACACACATTTATGTAGTTCTCAGTAATTGAAGTTCCATGCATGCACCATATGACAGCACACATTAAATATACAATCAACATGTGGTAGTTCGACAGGGTACGTAAGGTAGGAGTCCATTGGGTACGCTTCCATTCGAAGTACTACTCACTTTGCTACCCTTACTATCGTCCGAAGACGTTACGGACATGCCTTTGCTGCCGTCATTGGAATGAACACTGTAAGCTCTGCTGTCCCCTCGCGCATTGCCATCAAGAGAATTTTTTCCCCTGGTATAGTCCCTTTGGGTAATGCTCCTGGTGGGAGGGAAAAATGCAATTTCTGATTCAGCATCAGAATCCTCTCGTGAATTCTGAGAGTCCATCCACTGAGTCCTCATTGGGGTCGAAGCAGTGGCCGTGTCGACGTCAGTCTCTTTGGCGCTCGTCTCCTGTCGTTGAGTGAAATAAAAGGACACTTCACGAAAATGATTTTGGTTGATGTCTGGAAGAAGCATGTCTATGAGTTCTGTAAAAGTTGGTCTCGCCTTTGGATTTTTAGCCCAGCACAGCTCCATTATGGCATACCTGTAAGGATGGTATATAATCTCGTTTAATATATTAATTTAAAAGAGACGCAAAACATCAATAAACATTAAAAATAATTGATTGCTCAATATTATTGTTATTTACAAACTATTATTCACCAGAAAATATTATCTAAAAACATAAATGGTTTTTTGGTAGCACAGTCAACAGGTTCACTTGCAAAATTGCTTATCATGCCAAATATTCAAATTCTCTCATAAAACGTGCATTCAAGTGTAAGTTATATTTTAAGTATTACTCAAAAATATAAGGAATTTCATTAAAAATAAAAAAAACCTTAATTCTTGTACTTAAAATACAAATGATTTTCAGCAACAATACATCTCATTTCATAAAGTAACTAGTTTACTAAGTTTTTCTCCTAGTTGAAAAAAAGCTAGATAAGTTATAAAAGGAATATTTTCAGACAAATGAGACTTAATATTTTTCAGTTTCTATAAAAACCTGTTAATCCGTTTTAATCAATGAAAACATATTTTTTACACAACTTGTAACATTTGGGATGTTAATCACATGCAAATATAATAGTTTAAAACTATTATAAATATACAGTATTAAGATTAAAATACATTAGGCACAATTAAAAAGAGATAATAAAAACAGATTTTAAGTTGAAATAAATGTTTAAATATTTTTGAAAAATCTCTCCCTTTAGCGCATAAACAATAAAAGAAAATTCCAAAGATTCCTGAATATTTTTTATGATTTTTTTCAAGTGATGAATAATGCATTCGTAATGAAAAAAAAATTGCAGATTATATGAAGATGATAGTGTACTTACAGCTTCGCTGGACAGTTTTCGGGCTTTGACATTTTACCACCAGAAATTACAAAATGGAGTACTTGTTCATTAGCCAATCCTTGGTATGGTTGAGATGCTAAAGTTGCCATTTCCCAAAGTACCACCCCATAGGACCTTATATAAAAAAGGCAATAAATTGTTATTTTCATTTATAAAAAACATTTAAATATACAAGCTTAGATATACAGAAGGGTGGGATTTCATATTATAAAGAGTTACAAAGTATTAAAGTAAAAATAAAAAGCCAATTAAAACTGCTAAATCATATCTGCCAAAACATATCACATAATATAAAATTCTAAATTATTTATGCGATTTCTAGCTTAAGATACTTAAACAATTGATACACAATCAGTAGTGTGAAGTGAAATTACAAGTAAGTCACAGAAATAATATATCAAAAATTAATCATGTGAAGATCTATAACTACATTTGAAAATGATAAAAAAGAAGAAATAATTAAGAATAAAAAAGATTCATATTTTGTAGTTGCAAATGGGATAGAAACAGGATAATTTTTTTTAACTAGTTAAAATTCAAAATTCTTTAGACACAAATAACAATTAATAAGCCTGCAAAAACACAAGTAAAATTTAACCATCAAATATAAAACATTTTGTTCAGCTAATGTATAGTTTTGTATCTTCATACTGCTGCACTTATTGGATTCATATGTATTTCTTAGATTTTACTTCTTAGTTTGATGAATGATTGTACAGTAGATGGGATATACACTTCATTTATACTCAGAAGAAAACAATGGTAAATGAAAACACATAATAATAATAAAAACAGAAATTTACAAACATTTTCCCAATTCAATATAAAACAGTTACATATTTATCATGCTAAGACATTAGCTATTAACAGAATATAGGTAAAATATGATTATTTAATTTATAAAAAAATATATATATCACTTTGTTTGACAAATCATAATTAATCAAGGTTATCTTATAACAATTAGAAATCTTTGCTATCCATTCATGGATTACGTTAAAGAAATATGGTTACACTTGCTTTATTTCTTTTAGTTTTCAGTATGTAGTATATTCAGTATTTTTAAATTATACTTTTCTACCTATACTGTCATTTTTCTTATAGAATATACTTTGATGGATTGCACTATTTGATATCATCTAAAGAAAAATCAAAGAAAGGGAATGGAAACAAAAACCTAACCTAACAAAAAAACCTAAACAAAAAGGTCGATTAAATGAAAAATTGTTACAGGGTTCGTCCAGGAATTAAGTTAAATTACTGCACTAAATAATTGCAGAATAATCAGTGATAAAACTCTCGTGGCCACAAAACAGAATACGACATGAATAGAGGAAAAACTGTCAGAGACAGAAAGTGGTCCTTTTTATACATGATATTTAATGTATACCTTTTGTTCATTACTACAAAATAAATGCAGATAATAGCCATTGTTGCTTCAAATCCCGTAACACAAATTCAAGTCAATGTAATGCTGAAAAATCTGTATAAAAGTTTTCAAATTCTACTTAAATGAATGCAGCCCTTTTCTTAAAAACGTTACATCAACGATCACAGTAAAGTCAATAAATTCATTTATCACATATTTGTAAATCAAGGCACAAAAGTTTATCTTAATTCTTAAAAGAAACATGACAATGTAACATATGCTTATCAACATAATTCTGATGAGATGAAAAGTTTATATGTCATATAATAAATGGGGCTTAATAATCAATTTATAATTATTATAGCATTTCAGAGTTTTTAAAAAACTGTACTTTTAGTCAACTGATTTGTTATAAAGAGATTTTTTAAAAAATGGACATATTTTTCACATTTATAAAATTTCAATGCCATGCAAGTACTACATATATCTATCTTTATGAGCTTTTTACTAACATAATAGAGTAAGTTGTAAACAAAAACACTTTCAATCAAACCTCAAGAATAAAACAGCTTACCATATGTCAGATTGTGAACTAAATAATCCATCCTTTAAACATTCTGGTGCCATCCATCGCACAGGCAGTAAACCTTTACCACCTTTACGATAATAGTCTGTCTCGTAAATATCTCGAGTCATTCCAAAATCTCCTATTTTTACTGTTAAATCATCAGAAACCATACAGTTTCGAGCTGCTAGATCCCTGTGCACAAACTTTTTGGCAGCAAGATAGGCCATACCATCAGCAATTTCAACAGCCATTTGCAAGATTTCATTCAGTGTTGGAGGAGGAAAACGAGGACCTGCAATGTTATCCTACAAAAAAAAAAAATATGATAAAATATTGTAGATTTTTTACATTCTAATCACAAAATCAACTCTTCTTATATATAACATCAATTAAATAACTTGAGGCAAATTTTGATATCAAATTGGAAAATAATTATATTTTATTCATTATGGATACCTCATTGTCCGGGCGTCGAGACCGAAGATAAGCTTTTAGATCACCTTTGCCCATTAACTCCATTATTACTAAAGTTGGATGGCCTTTAGAAACAACTCCTAGTAACTTCACAACATGATGACAATTAAAAGCCCTGAGGGAAAAAAATAAAAATGAGATATAAAGGTAACAATAATTCTTAAATTTTATAAAAATGTTTATCTGGTACAGAAAGTTGTACCCAGTGTTGACAGACAAAATTTGATCTTTAGATTAGTTATCATTTAACATTTTAATACAATTTAGCATTTAACTATGTAAATTAAAAATATCGATACAATTTTTACTACAATTATACTAATTCACGGAATTTAAATTAATTGAACTAAAGGTTACCATAAATTAACAGCTTAAAGACATAATTATTTTTAATTGTCTGCCACACCTACGGTATGTAAAATGAACTAACTCGGGTTATGTCCTTAACCAGCTAATAAAACTCTTATGTGTATTACTTTTGCAATATTTTTATATCCCTCTTTGTTCAGTTTTTGCACTTGGCAATAAGATTTTTGTCTGTGGTGTGTATTAATACCATAAATATGTCAATCATATTTATGGTATTAATATGACAGTATTCAAGTTTTAGAATCCTAGTCTCTTTTAATGCTTTTGTGTGTATTTGTTTTATGATTTATGGGTTTGTTAAATTTTTCAATTTTTTAGTGTTTTGAACTTTTATATTCTTTGTAAAAAACTTTTAATTTTCTAATATATTTTTCATATCTTTCAGATTCACTGATTACAGCTTTTGTTCTTTGTGTGTTTATTATTCATTTTGTGCCTGCACTTTGTAACGAGTTTTTCTCTGTAGTGTGGTTTTCTTTTAAATAAATATTGGAACTTCTGAGGTTTCTTCATAATTCTTTAGTGCCGGCTAATGGTCATTATTGGTAACCTTAAAATAGACATAGAGATGGATAGAATAGAGATTGACACAGAAACAGTGCTAAAGAAATGATGGTAATAATGAAGGTTTGAAAAAACAAAACTTAAAATTATTTCTACTTTATATATAAACAGAGAAGTTTTGACAAGAGAATCAAATATATAATAAAAACACTGCCTTATATTTAACTGAAGAAACTTGTACGTTTCTTTGATTACCCCCTATTTTTACACAAGCAATAATTTAATTATTAATATTTTGTGAATAGTTAAGTTAATCTTTATATTTCAATACCATCACTCTAAAAAGTTACTCTTAAATATAGAACCAAAAGCAAATTGGCAGGCTTTAAAAATTGCTAATTCAGCCTGAATTAAAAATTATAATAATGAAAATCTTTAACCCTTTATATCTCAACAAATCCGATTTGAAAAAAAAAATTACTCAGACATTGGAATATATCATTGTAAGTATGGAAAAAATAATTTTAAAAATTTAGCACATTAATATAAAAATTTATTGACAAAAAAATGTTTTTTGCATTTCTGCAACATAATGCAAAATGGCATGAAAAATTCAAAATTTCAGTTTTTGAAACAGTTGCTAGTTTTGTTATAACAAAGACCTTCACCACATTTCTCACAAATGGATGCACCCACTCTTTTTAACATCACTAAATTCTTTAGTAATTTCAGGAGCACCTTATGAAAATGTTTAAGTGTCAACTGAAACTTTGTTTCCAAAAATCACCTCAGTATCACCATCTGTTGGGGAATATATGAGCAATTTGTGTTAACTACAGAGTGACAGTATTGCAAAAACCAATGAAATCGACATGAAGAGATTACTGTGGAAAAGACAGTGCCTTTTGGGTTTGTTACGGATATACAACACTGTGACATAAAGGGTAGGAAAGACCATAAATTATTTAACTTTAAAATCAATCGTATCAAACTTTGATAGAGAAATTCACAACAATTAAATTAAGTACAAGAGAAAAAGTAATAGTAAGTGTGTATAAGAGGGAAATTGTTAAATTACATAAGGAGATAATACTTACTTCATCACAGATGCTTCTTGCAAAAATTCAATTCTTTCTCTCAGAGAAGCAGACTCATTGACAGTCTAACAGCAAAGACAAAAAAAAAGTTTAAAGCAAAGGATAAAATTATCTTGAACAAAAATCTAAAGATTAAAATGCAGAGAAAAAATTCTATTTCAGACATGACACAGGCTTGGAACAAAAAAAGCTGAACTTCATAAAAACAGAATTGTGTCAAACGTAAACGCCGAGAAGTAAAATAAGTATGATTAATTGAACAATAAATGAATAAATTTAAATAAAAAATGCTCGAGATATTAAAAATATTGTAGAGTTATTATTTAAAAGGAAATTAATGGATGAAAAATGGATTGCGCAAAAAGTCTTGTTACAATAAAAACTACGCTAAAAATTATCTCACTAAAAAATATGGTCATGTAAAAACTTTTTTTAATTATACATAATTATTAAGACTTTTGTTTCTCATTTTTTGAGCTAACAGTTCAAGTTTTCTTTTATGCTTCAGTCTGCTATTTTCCTCCATTTTCTAAATTTTGCTCTCTTTCTTTAATTGGGGTTTTTTCTTT
>BGPR01050819.1:0-10970 GCA_013235015.1 Araneus ventricosus
AATACAAATCACCAGTCAAGAATAACATGGCTTAATTGTTAGTTAGGCATATAACAGGGCCTAATTGTTAGTTAGGCATATGGTTTTAAATTTTTTTTCAGCCCTACAGGCCTGGCATCTACTTTCCAAAATAGGAAACATTCAAAAACAGAAATAAATAATAGAGGGTGGTCCATTGGAACCTGGTCTCCCTTACCTATGGCAGGTGTTGTATTTGTTGTTAATTATCATTTTGTATGCAGAACTTTTGCATTGATATACTATCAGCAAAGTCATCAGTGAAGTATTACATCTTAATGAGTATTTAGACATTTTTTTAGAGACTTAAACTATTAGCATTTATTTTCTGATGCTGGTGATGCATACTATGAACCAAAATGGAACAGATTTCTTTTTGATAATGTTAAAAAATTATTTTTTTGCACCGCCATTTCTGGATTTAGAAAGATAAATTTTATATATTACATTTTTATATACACTTATGTACTATATAACTTAAAATTGAGTATATTTTAGAAGATTTTTTCATAATAAATGTATTGAAATGTAATTCTCCAATATTCTTTGTTAAATATATTTAAAAGCACATTTTAAAAATTTTTTTATCCTGAATTTATTAGGCAAAAGAGCCTAATATGGAATATTGACCGAACATTCGTTACATCCCTAATAAATATTTGTTGTAACCCCCTTTCTGCCCTAGAATTACAACCTTATGGTTTAAACTACATATTCATTCATGATTCTATTTTTTGTCTTAATCACAAATAGTAAATAAATCAACATTTAAAAAAATGGTAATGTAGATGTGAGATAACATGCACAGTTATGTTTGTTTTATGAATTAAATCAATTTTCCTCATCTCTGAGTAGATGGATTTTATTGTTTGTGACCTGCTTCAAGAAATCCTCCAATTTCCTACCAATAAGCTAACCACCTCTACCAAAATAGCTAAATATTCAAGGCAAAGAATTGTAGTCCAAGCAAATAAGCAAATAGGTGTAGAAGTGTGAAATATTTGCAATTACAAATACTAATGCCTCACTTATTGTATCAAGTGAGACTTTTAAGAGTAACATTATACTTTTGGCTTCCTTCTGTTTCTATGCTTTGTTTACTTTGCTCAGACAGTTTTGGACAGAACTAATCACTGGTTAAGGTTAAGAACTAAGACACTTTCATATTCAGAAGGAAGAATTTCATGTGATGACCTGAGATATACATTTTAGTTGCTCCTTTAATCAAAAAAAATCAACACATGAACTCGGACGTATTCAATAATTAAAGTAAATAAAAAATGTCAAAATCCAACAAGGATTAATTATTTTAATTTTCTTTAAAGTATTTATATAGTGCTTTCATTTTAAACAATGGATTAAGAATACAATTTTCTTCAAAAGGATTTATTTTGCAAAAGTTATTATTTTCCAAAAATGATGTTACTCTTCTAATTAATAAATTAATTCTAATTAATAATTCTAATTAATTCTAATTAATAAAGTTTATTCATCTGAAATATTCAAATAAAGCATGTCAAAAATATAAAAGCACACACACAAAACAAATACCAAATCAAGTCTTTTTCTACAGTTATCCCCGAAAAAATATTTTTATACCATCTTAAAGTTCAAAATGTTACCTTTTCAATGATACCAATTTTATATCTGTGAAATTTTTCCTTCAATTTTTATTAAGTTTTCAAAATTTAATAAAAAGTTGATTACACACAGACGATTTTGAAATAAAGCAAATTTAATGATACTGAATTGCTAGGCAACGGTGTAATGGCTTTACCATTATTTTCCCTGATTTTTACTTTCTCGTATACGAAGAGAAAGTATTGTAATCGTCAAAAAATTCGAACTCGAGATTTTGACGAATCTCCACGTTTTAGACCTCCCTGATTCCGAAAAACACAATTTTGGAATTATGTCTGTCTGTGTGTGTGTCTGTGAACACGATAACTCGCAAACTATTAGAGCTACGGGGATAAAATTTGGTATGTGGTCTTTAAACATAATTTGTAGGTTTCTATCAAATTTTGGACAAAATCCGTCAACGGGAAGTCTGTCTGTCTGTATGTTCGATAACATGCGAACGCTATAACTCAAAAACTTGAAAAGCCAGATGGATAAAATTTTATACACAGTTTTATCGTCATGAATGTAGGTCCGTATAAAATTTTGGGCCAAATCCGTCAAAGGGTTGATTGTCTGTCGGTCTGTATAATCGCATACTTGTTCAACTCCATACGCATGCGCAATAGTAGAAATGCCTGTGCAAAGAAGAGACACTTCGAAAACTTGGCAGTTTGCCAAAAACCAATTCTGGCGGCGAGATTTTGTAAGGAAGCAAACATTTAGGTCGTCTCGTTTTACTTGCGTGCTGGAAACAATCTTTGCGCATGCGCAATCTATTCTCCTGTTTTCTTCTCCGCACGCGGAACTGGCATTGCTCGAGTTTGATAAAAAAAATAAATATTGCGAAGTTTTAATACATACGTATCTTCATTCTGGATTAATATAATTTTATTTACAGATTGTTCAAAAATCATAGTTAGGCATAAGTATCGCTTAAGCGATCCGACAGTACGAGTTCATCACTCGTTAGCATCAACACTCATCGACCAAGTAGTGTTGAGTTGTCATAGTCCTACTGACATCCCCTTTTGAGATGTGAAATCTTTTACACAATTTTCAAAATCCACTTACAATTATAAGTCTAGAATACACATACAATGCCATAAGACTACAAAGAGAATTACACTGAAAGTAACAATTTTATACATAATCATTTAAATATCTTGGTTTATGACAAATTCGTCCACTTCTAGTGGTTGTTACATTTGTATCATTCATAGTGATGCATTTATTTTGAATTGGTCCATTAGTTGATCTTATTAAATTATCAGGCATGGAATTATCATTATCAGACATGCTATAATCAGACATTTCATTTAATTCACCATGGGATTTAATTAAATATTTTCTATTCCTTTTCAATATTTTACCAGATTCACTTTTGACAGTGTAAGATCTCAAATCTTTATCAATTGATATTACCTGTGCAGGTTCCCAAGTCTTATTTTTCATGTTTTGCATGCGTACATTATCTCCTGGGTTTAATTTGCTCAGAGATTTTGCTGAACGATCATGAAACTGCTTTTGAATTTGTTGACGCTTGGTCAACAGACCTTTGACATTATTAACTACTTCTGAGTTTAACAGTTTGTTTGTCACAGGCAGTTTTGTTCGCAGTCTTCGACTAAACATTAACTGAGCTGGAGAGAGATTCAGCCCTGAGATTGGTGTATTCCTATATTCCATTAGACCAACAAAATGATTTTTATTGTCCTCTTTTGCCTTTCTCATTATTGTTTTCACTATCCCTACTCCCCTCTCAGCTTGGCCATTACTTTGATGGTGATGTGGACTAGAGAACTTATATTCAAAATCCCAAGTTTTAGCAAAATCTATGTACACATGGCTATTAAATGGTATATTATCGGACACAACAAAATTTGGAATCCCATACCTTGAAAAAGTTTCCTTGAGAACATTAATTACTTCCGTAGCAGTTTTATTTACTAGCTCCGAAACTTCTATCCATTTAGAATAGTAATCCATTACTACCAAATAGTTTAAATTTCCAAACTCCATTATGTCCACCCCTATCTTCTCAAATGGTCTGTCAGGAACAGAATGAGGTTGCAAAGGCTCTTTAGTGTTAGAACGCCTAAACTTTTCACATATTTCACAGTGTGAGACTATTGTTTCTATGTCTCTGTTTATGCCAGGCCAGTACATTATCTCCCTAGCTCGTTGTTTACACTTTTCCATCCCAAAGTGACCTTCATGAATTAATGTTAACATTTGTTGTCTTAATGAGTTAGGGACAACAATCTTATCATTTATAAACAGTAATCCTTCATTAGTATGTAAATCACTCTGAGATTTATAGTATTGTTTCAATTCTCGAGACCAATTTTTGGTTGCTACTTTAGGCCATCCCTCCTTAACAAATTTAATCACTGTTTGTAATTCTTTGTCCTGATCTATCTCATGTTTAAACTGAGTTAATCTACTTTTACTCATAGGCAAATATTTAGTAATACTGTGTACCATATTACTCATTTCAGGGTCATCTTTAATCTGGTTATCACTTTTAAAAGCGCGTGATAATGTGTCTGCCAAGTACATTTGGTTTCCAGGTACATATTGCACTTCATAATCATATTTTAGGAGTTTTAATAGCATTCGCTGTAACCTGGATGATATTTTGGACATGGGTTTATTTACAATGGATGTGAGTGGTTTGTGATCGCTTTGTATAATCACATGGCGACCATACACAAGATTATGGTACTTTTGAAATGAGAAAACAATTGCCAAAAGTTCTTTTTCTATCTGGGCATAATTTTTCTCGCATTCTGTAAGACTCCTAGACAGGAAAGAAACTGGCTGCCCATTTTGTATCAGACACGTACCTAGACCATCTTTAGAACTCTCACATTGTATTGTGATTTTTTCTGAGCCATTAAATACTTTTAATACAGGGGCACAACTAAGTAATTCCTTAATCCTGTTAAATGCTACAGTATGCTCATTTTCCCACCTAAACTCAATATTCTGTTTTATCAATTCCCTTAATGGTGCTGTAATTTGGGATAGGTTAGGTATAAATTTAGATAGGAAATTCACCATCCCTAGCAATCTTCTTACCTCCCCTTTTGAACTAGGAGTAGGCATATCCACTATACCCTTAATGTGCCCTGGATCAGCTTTTATACCTTTATCTGAAATTATCTGACCCATGTATTTTACTTCTGTCATTCTAAACTGCAATTTATTAGCATTAAATTTAATGTTAGAAGCTTCAGCTCTTTTAAGAACCTCAGTTAAAGCTGCATCATGTGTGACTTTATCAGTGCCCGTTACAATTATGTCATCAAAATATACTTCCACACCATCAATATCGCCAAATAGCCTTTCGTTTCTCTTTTGGAAGACTTCTGGGGCTGATGCAATTCCAAATGGAAGAACATTAAATTTATAGCGCCCATGAGGTGTGTTAAAAGTGCACAAATCTGAGCTTTCATTATCTAGAGGCACCTGCCAGAATCCATCCTTAAGATCTAGAACAGTAAATAATTTCTTCCCTTCTAGTCTACTGATTATATCCTCAGCAGAGGGGATTAAATGATGTTCCCTTTTTATGACTCTATTTAGATCCCTGGGATCTAGGCACAAACGTAAACTACCATTAGGTTTCTCTACAATTACTAAACTTTGGACCCAATCCGTAGGCTTATTTACTTTAGATATAATTTTATCAGCTTCTAACCTATTTAGAGTTTCTTTTAAGCGACTTTGTAATGCTTGTGGAACTCTCCTAGGTGGGTGTATTACTGGTACTGCATTGGGCTTCAATTCAATATGATACTCCTCCCCTGGGAATTTGCCAAGACCTTCAAAAACAGTTTCATACATTTTCAACACATCTGATTTATTATCAATGGTAATTTGGTTTATTCTTTGTATTAAATTCAATTTTACAAATGCATTCAACCCCAATATTGGTGTTGACCTCTTTTCAATAATAATAAATTCAATAGGCATAATAGTATCATTACTTATGCATTCAAGACTTACCTTACCCATTGGTTTTATCTTAAAGTTACCATATGCAATTAATACAGTTTCAGTTTTAGTCAAGTTAACATTCAAATGTTTTACCATGTTATATGAGAGAACATTAGTCTCTGCTCCAGTATCAAGCTTAAATTTAATTTCAGATGTTTTATCACCAACTCTCAACTGTATAGTTTTATACCAAGTTGATTCTGCATTAACTTGATTATTTATACTTACCTGTCCTACTGACAGAGATTCAATGAACAGTTCACTATTATTATTTTTATATTCAAGTTCTTGAATATTTTTCTTTCTACAGCCGACAGCGAAGTGATTTTTCTCTTTGCACTTTGAACATGTTTTACCATATGCAGGGCAGTCACCCTTTTTATGATTACGTCCGCACTTTTTACAGTCATAAGTTGGCCCACTGGATTTATCCTTTTTATAGTTCTTTTTAAACACCGATGTTTTAACCGCGTTGACACAGCTGCTACTAGCGAATCCTTTCAATGACTGGAACTGCTCTTTACTTGCCTCTGCTGCTCTCACAAATTCTGCTGCCTTTTGTAGAGTCAGTGATGGTTCCCGGAGCATTCTTTCCTGAAGGCTGGAATCGTTGATCCCCAATACGATCCGATCACGAATTAAGCTCTCCTGCTGATCTCCAAAGTCACATGTAGTAACGAGGGTTTTTAACTGTGTTAAGTAATTGTCAAAGGTTTGACCTTCGCGTTGTTTGCAAGAAAAAAATTTATATCTTTCAAACACAACGTTTTGATGAGGATTGCAATGTTCTTCAAAACACTTAAGCACTTCCTCTAGCTGTTCTCCTTCAGTTTTTTTAAAGGTGTTGTAGATTGCGACACTACATTTAACTACTTTTAAAGATTTAATTACTTTAGATTGTCGTATTAAATTATTAGATTAAAGTATTTAAATTCAATAAAGGATTTAACTACTTTTTAAAAAATCTAAAGTAATTGATAAATTCTTCTTCAGATTGGTCAAATGGATTACATTTACCCCTATAAACCCTTTCAAAACACAATTAACGTCTTAGCAGCCTCCATTTTAAACGAAAACTTGATAACTTCTGATATCGAAACAACACGTCTCGCTAGCGAATAGTGTTTACGCCAGGTACAGAGCTGGCGAGAAATCGGAGTCCTTCTTTCGACCAAGCGAGATCCCAACCGGTTGGAAAAACGGGTACGAGAATCGCACTTGTCGTTAACAGGCGGAAAAAGTGACGTCTCCCAACCCAACCGGCGGTACCAGAATAAACCCGTTAACCGGTTAGGCGGTATCTCTGCAGAATTTTTCCCCATCAAGGGGCAACGGTTTCGACGGACGGTTTCTCCTTCAATGTGTCCTTGAGCGTAGGGGGTCTGGGGTGGACGCCCCTTCTTTACCATCTGACAATCCCCAAAAAAGGGATGACTTTTACAATGTGTAATTGCCTTTTAGGCGATGCAAATAGTTTTTTTTTTTTGGCGTTTGTATTTTCATTTCCGCGTTGGACTTCGTAATTGTCGTTTGTTGCTTTTGTCTTCAATGATACCAATATACTTTGGTTTACGCTAAGGCAGCTTTAGTGGTGATGATGATGGGGTGATTTTAAAACAGAAGGAACAAAAAAGAAGAAAAATCTTTAATGTAAAAATGACGTTTATAAATATTATAATTCACAAAAACCGTCTGAACCGTCACCGTCTAGAACTTTCTAAAAAATTAAGAACGACCAAGAATTAATTATCGTGAATGTGTAGACGATACATAGTATTTGCGAACAAAATCCCAGAAAATATTTTCAATTGTTTTGATTTCTACAGCCCAGGTAGTAATTTTAGTTTGCAGCAATCTTGCTTTGCAAGCTCGCAACAAATTTGACACGACAACAGTGCAGGCTTGAAACAAGTTTACGCAAACGACCTAGTCACCACGCGTCAAACTTGTCACAAGCTTGCGGCGTCAAACTCATTGCAAACTATTGCAAAAACAGATGATGGTGAAATACTGCAAATACTTGTTCCTTAACAAAAACCGTAACACTTGTGAGTCACAGAGAATTGTGAGTATACAATACATGATCATGCATTTAATTTTTTACAAGTCACATGTTTGAGAAAAATGAGCCAATCAGATTGAAAATATTAAAATAAGGATTGTTTAAAGTATCGGAATGCTTCTTATTCGTTAATTTGAAATTACTGCTTAATTATTGGAAAAACAGATCCAATATGGCCAAAACTGGTGCAGTGCCCAAAAGTGGAGCATCTACCCTCTGTAATAAGCCTTATACAGTTCTACACATTTTTTTAAAATAAAATACCAGGAACTCTTAAATAACACTAATCTGAAATATCACTAAAAAGGGGAAAGTCATAAAAGCCTAACCCTAACTAAAACTTTTGTTAAATATATTTTAAATACACATTGAATATTATAACAAATACTTAATGAAAGTTACTTCTTCAAATTTAAAACTGATCGCATCAAATTAAATGTCAAATAACATTCCTCGGATATCAACTTCGCTCTCGCAGCAACAGTTGAAATAGCGCTGTGCATGCACAATATCAACTCCTTCCTCTCCCCCTCGTAACTGTTTCCCTTCGGTGCAAAATTTGTGGTGATGGCCCTAGACGCTTCTGCCACAATGCCCCTTTGTGCTCTGTGCCAGTCTCAGAGGAAAGATGTGCCAGTCTTCCAGCCATGACCAGGGAAATAGGCCCTGTATTTCTTTGGCTCTGCTTCCAGCTGCCTCTCTACTGCCTAACTACCTCTCTTGCACGAACCCAGACACATTTTTCCCACGGAAAATACAATAATTCTCATTGTTATCTCAATAAGCGAAATTCATCTCTGTCATGTCCCTCTTGCATCGAGACACGCGGATTGTGGGGTCCGCGGGCGAATGAACTGTCTTTCCCTTCTACGATATATTGAAGTTTTGCAATTCAAGAATTGGCCTTTTTTCAAACCGCTTCCTTTAATTTTGTCTTAACTTCATTTTTCACTTTATTTTCATTCAAGATATTTGGAGTTAATTATGAAATTATATCTGTTACCTTTGAAGTATCAAATCCGTTATTCTATAGAATAACTGATCAAGTCAATTAAAGTGTAAAATTTACTTGTAGTTTACACTTTAACTAGTTATTCTATAGAATAACGGTCTGCACATCCTTAAAGTGTGATCTCACCAACATGATTCATTCCGCTTCTTAGTCAAATTGTTTATTTTTGTTCGCGGCATCTGAAATGGGCGCCAGGCAAATTCTTTAAAAAATATCCTACAGTTTTGATAGCAGCGGGATCCGGAACCTTGTAGCTTCGCTAGCTCATTTAATGTAAGGAATCTGCGGTTATAGTGGAATTTGCTATTATAATGGTTTTAGTCAGTTTTGAACCGGTTATGGCTGTTTTGCAATCAATGTGTAAATGTATAATTTATAAAAAAAATAAACGGACTAGCTTTAATGTCAAATTGTTTATTTTGCACTTTAACGGTATATCGTTAGTTATTCTATAAAATACCTAGTTATTTCATAGAATAACTAGGTAAAGTGTGAAATAATTAATCTATTATGAACTTTAATTTTTTTATCAGTTATTCTATAGAATTACTAAGTATTCTGTGAATTATACACTTTAACGGTGACATACCAACCGTTTTTATTTTTTAAAAGCATTTCTTATTATACTATTCACATGGCCCGCGCTCAATGGCCGGAATGTCTGTAGGTTTAGTTGTGTTCGGATATTAGTATCATAAAGTAAACAACTTAGACACTAGAAAAAATAACATTTTTTTAATAAAAAAAACTCTTAGCATAATTTTGGACTCTATCAAGTTTATATTAGAGGATTCCTTTCTTCATACTCTTACGAATTTATTACGAGCACAGAATGATATTTTTATAGTATAAACAATTTTTGAAAATAATATCACACACAAAATATTTTTAACACACGAGGTTGATATACTATTCTATTTCATTAAGCACTGACAAAAACTGACATTCAATTGTAAAGAATTTTATAGAGTTTTAAATTTATATTTCATAGATATTTTTAAGTTTTAATTTAGTTAATAAGCCTGCTTTTCGTGTAATAAGCACTTATCAAATGGTAATTTACTGAAAATGAAGTTCTTGTATCAATAAATCAAAATTTGGCTTTTTTTTAGGTTAGTTTGACAGTATTTAGCCATTGTGATCTGCAACCCTGCTCCGGTGCCACATCGATTTTAAATAGTACTTTAAGAACGCTTCTTTCACAGACCTCACAAACTAAAAGTTTTTCTTTTAGTAATGTAGGTAATGAAATGGGATTTTAAACCGTCACTGAGCGAATGTTTTCTGCACATCTTACAAGCATAGGTTTATCTGTGTATGAACACTAAATGTGCTGTCAAGTTACTTCTCTGAATGATGTTTCACTGCAGATTTCACAAACATAAAGTCTTTTCTTTAGTATGAATAGAGAATGGATTTTAAATGTCATTTTGAGTGAATTGTTTATCTGCACACTTACAAAACAAGGTTTTTCCCTTTTGTAAGAATACGGAAATGATTTAAATTATTCTACCCGTAAATGTCGACTTCGTCACAGCTTCCACAAACATAAGGTTTTTCATGTGTGAATAAGTAAATGTCTTTTAAATACGACTATCACTGAATGCTTTACTACTATGTATCAGCAGAGTACTGGTTTTTTCTTTTGTGTGGATAATAAATGGGCCTCTAAATCTCGTTCTAAAACTGAATGTTTTATTCAACATCACACTCGTGAGGTTTTTCTTCAGTGTGAGGTGGAATGTGATTTCAAAGACTTGAATCTCTGACATGATTTCGCAGACGCGCAAATAACGATTTTTCACTTGTCTGGTGCAAATCACTCCAAGTTTCTTCTTTCACTAAAAGTCTTCTCGCATTCTTCAATCACTATCTTGTTGGTCTGAAATGAACAGTAAATGACGATAAGACTCTTGTTTTAAGGTATACTAAACACAAACATACTTGCATAAGTGAGTCTTCTCCTTGTAGGCACTCAATCTACCTTGGTCTCTAAAACCTTAGAGATATCTCATATTTTGAGGACTCTCTATAATTGAGTATACAAAATGCCCAATTCAGACATGCGAATTATCTCTGCTGAATTGCGCTATATCTTTGCGTAATGTAATTTTCTTCCATTCTTGCATAGTACCTACCGGCATATTTAGACAAATTACAAATCCAGCATAAATTGATGACGTTCTCAGTGATTTGAGAAATCTCTACACCTCAAACACATGAACCATCTTGGAAACAGGGGAGAGGATAAGC
>BGPR01050820.1:0-10970 GCA_013235015.1 Araneus ventricosus
AAAAAAAAAAAAAATCAAGGACCATAAAAATACATATTTTAGATTACAAATGCAAATGATAAATTTAAATCAAAATGATATAAAAGGCAAATTAATCATTTACGTTTTTTTAAATAAAAAATTTGATACACATCTACAATTCTAGTGATAAAACTATATACCAAATTCTATCCATCTAGCTATTTAAGTTTTAGCATTACTGTGTTCACATGAACATACATTTCCCTGTTTCTATGAAATTCAATAACATGCGTTCTGAAAACAGAGTTCATTGCACAGAAAATCGGTGGCTGGTATTTAAAACAAAAATCTGTTCAAATATATCAGTTACTTAAAAATAATAATAATTGCAGAATTTTTTACGTGGCAGAGAAATACCCTCTGTAGCTTTTACAGTATTTTCAAATTAAGCTGTCTTGAGGATTGACGGCATTCCCTACAAACACCCTTTTCTGGTGGTGGAATTCTCAAGACAAAACCAAGTCACAAACTGGTTTTCTCTTTCTGTCCCCAAAAAATATTGGATGGACATTTTGTTTATTTTTCAAGGACCCAACAAAAATCAAGTACTTTTCCAGGCCCCTGAGTAAGGCAAATAAAATTCAAGGAGTTTTCAAAGAGCATGGGAACCCTAAAAGGGAGTTCTATGCTGAAAAACCATAAAGCAGTTATTCAAAGTGCCCTTCTAAGAGATCTACAGTTTTAAATAGTGGGAAATTAATGATCACCCTGACTGAAAGAGACTAATCCAGAAAGATAAAGAATTAGAAAAGTTTCTGTGTTAAATGGCATTATCAACTTTAAGCCATGATAAAAACATCTGGAAAGCAGCCACAACATATTTTTCAAAATTATCAATGAATTCGTTTTTCTTTCTTTATATGAAATTAAAAATTTTATTTCCATAAAAATACACAGCCTAAGAATTTAAGAGAATACATTCACAAGCATCTGTTTTACTCCCCCCCCCCTCCACAAAAAAATCATAAACCGAAGTGAATTGATTAGAGAATAAAATCAAAGTTATTTAATGCAATTTCCGAGAGAAGGATGAGGCATAACAAAATAGATTTGAAGTACTTACCTGGAATGAGAAAGGGAATCATCCATAAAGTTAAGATTCTTTACATCAAATAGATTTGCATTATTTATAATTTCATCAAACTCCTCTTCTAGAGAATGATAGCCTTTCAACTCTTCCTCTGTCATGGATGCAAGTTTTCTTTCTGGAATAAGCACATACATCAATATGTGAAGTGGATAATATGAATTAGTAAAAGTTGAACGATATATTGTGCTTGAACAATAAGGTATTTTACGAGTTATGCATGCAATTCAGAAATGGGTACTGAGAACAGACGTTCCGATTCAAAACATAAATAGCAAAAACTAAGATTATTTTGTTCAGTTACAACAAAGAATAACTAACAAACTGAAAGGACACAAAAGCCAAAGTTAAAAACAACGTGTTTTACGTTACTGAATATAAGAATCAAAATTTAGAGTAAAAACTTCAGTTTCAGAGATAACTTTTCAAAATTCTTCGGCATTCTCTGACAATAACTTTTATTTTTTCCCATCAATTCTCAATTTCAGTATGATTTATATTTACACAAACAACAAATAAGAAAGCCTTAAATAGACCCACAGCAAGAACCCTATTGAAACTGAACAAAGTTTACGTTACAAAGATTTTCGATACCGCCATAGTGTTGACATTTGAAAGTCATTGTGGAAGTCGATTTTGCCACAGTAGAGGCATTCGCAAGTCGTCGTAGAATGGAAAATTACAGAAATTAAAAAAATTATGTTTTAATGTAGTATAAGTACTATTAAACACAACAAATTCTGTGTGTTTTAATATCCATATATTCATTTTAAATCCTGTATGGAAAAGTAAGTGCGAAACGTTAGATTTCCTCCAACCTGCTGGTACTCCCATCAGCCAAAGGGTTAAATGATCCAACAGTCCAGAAACAAACAGTTTAAAACTAAGAAATCTTAATTGAGAATAAACGGAAGACAGAATTACATAAACACACCATTCCCAACAAACATCTTTCTTTACAATTCTGCAGAATTTAAAATGTTATTTTGCATTGCGAAAACCCATAACAGAAGTTATATTTGTAAAATATTTAGCAACATGACCACAGAAACATTTTATTAATATTAGATTAAAGGAGGACAACAATTACTTAAAATGTCTTCTCCAAGAATCAATATTATCCGAAACAAAATTCAGAGACAAAAGGTACTATTTAAAATAACAAAGAATTTTTATTTTGTCTTTAAGTGTCGCTTTGAACAATTTTTTATATGCAGATTAATTTCTTCAATTTAACCTTTTCAATCCAAATGGCCACCATAATTATTAGCCGTACAGTTTAGTGATAGTGCAGTTCCTCAGTTAAATTGTTCTGAATTTGCTCTTACTATATTCAAAAGAAATTAGAACAGTAAACAACAATAACACATACTCTGTATGTAACATAACTCTGCATGTAACATAACTCTGCATGTAACATAACTCTGCATTTAAAATGAAAGTTGTTTGCATTCATGGATATCTTCCTATACTCAATACACACAGAAACGCATATTACGACATTCATCAGTGATTTGGTTTGGTTTAGTTATATTAACGTCCCTTTCTGAAGGAACTCGAGGGTTATTTTGGGACGGACCTCGTAAATTTGAACTGCTGTCAGACGATGGGACAACAACTGAGCTGGAACCCCTCTCCAAACTTCCACGCCACACCAACGGGAACATTCATCGGTAAAGTTTCTCTTCAGTTTTAATTTGAGTTGCCACTTACTCTAGTTTTGAAGACTTTAGGAGAGTGAGAAGAATTTTATACCTTCTTCTTCCTTCATTCTTTCCAACTCCACCGGTGAGAAATAGCTGAACTGCTTAGCGTCTCCTATCACAGCACCGTCAGCAGGTTTCGTCACAAGCTCAAAGCGCCGTTTCTTCTCACTAAACGTCAACTGTTCAGGATCATCCACTGGTGGGACGACCCCCTGGAAATAAAAAAATATACAATGTAATCCAGTCGCACACGTAAGATATAGAGAGTTTTCTCCCATCGACTTTTATACACTTAACAGACATGACACATGCTTGGAACAAAAAAAGGGGAACTTTGTAAATAATGAATCGTGCCAAACATAAATACCGAGAAGTAAAATAAGTATGATTAATCGAACAATAAAATAAATGAATTTATAATAAAAGAGCTTAAAATATTAAAAATATTGCAGAATTATTATAAATAAAAAATTAAGAATGATAAAATCCAATGCTGAAAAAGCTGAAATCCGTGGAAGTGTGTGATGTTTGACTTAGACATAAAAATGTCTAGTATAATCTGCGGTCAGGTTATATTTGACAAAATGATACTGCCTGTACGTCCTGCAACCAAATACTCTCAATTGACGTTATGTATAAACCTTCTTAAAGTGTCCAAATTTACATTATGCACTGATAATCTACTACTTTTGATATTTTTAATCTCAAAATTTAGAAGTTTACCACCATACACTTTGGATTGTGGGAAGAAAATACTTACATCAGCTTAAAATTCAAAATAATATATTTTCAATGGTATTGGTTTTGCCTGCCTTCATGCTACTTTTCTCGGATTTCTGAAACTTCAGACCATAATTTCTTACTTTCAATTATACTCACACAAATAATGCGTTTTAACTCTTTCAAGCATGGAAAGATTTTCACAGAATGGAGAGGCAATGAGTGTGAATAAACACCATCACTAACAACGTAAATAACATTTCTATTGAATAATAGATAATGCCTGTATCAGCCATGAATGCGCTAAAAACATCATATTTATGATGCCTTTTGCATTTAGTTTCATCATAATGGGAAAATTAAATATGCAGTTTGGAAGAGAGTGAATTTGGTTCAAAACTTGATACAGGCCTACAATTTTTGTGTTAAGACCACACACCAAATTTCATATGCAGGAAGATTTAAAATGTGGAGATTCATCAAAATACCGAGATTGAATTTTTTGAAGAGAATACTTTCTTTTCACATATAAGAAAGTTAAAGACTTACCTTAGACATTTTAGGAAGGACCTGTTTAGCTCCTGGCAATTTAGATCTTCCAATCGGATCTACCATCGACTCATCAGTACTTGCCGACACGTTTGAATTTTCTGGACTGAAGTGGATCGGTGATGGCATCTCCCCCATCTAATTTTATTGTTAAAATATTAAAATTCAGAATTTTCAAAATGATAGAACAGTGTATAAACGCAGATTTAAAAAAAGTAATTGAAGATTTCAAAATAAAAAATACAATGGTCTGTTATTCTAATTAATAATTCTGTGACACTAATGAGGCCTCATTAATTAGTACCGCTGGACCATTTATATAAAGTTGAACGGTAGGCTGCAAAGAAACCTAGAATTTACATTAAATGTGCTGCTTTTTTATTAGATATTCATTTAAAAAAAAACTAGTAAATATTCATTAATATAGGCTAACTGCACTCTTTTGTTCAATTAAGAGAAAAAATGACACTTTCTCCGACATTAAAAATTCTTGCATATTAAATCAGCGGCAGTGGTCTCCCCTAACTTTTCTCGTATACTCCTAACACATGTAGAGAAAAGTAAACTAAAACGCAAGTAAACGAACAAGAACCCCTAACGCAGTGGAGAAAAAAATAAGCGAAAAGTCATTCCACGATTTCCGAAGGTCGTCCAACGCGAAAGTGCAATTAGAAGCCGGTGCGATTACCAATAGGGCTGGGTGTAAGATAAAGAAAACGAAATTTGCAATTTTTACATCTTTTTTTAACCGATTGACACAAAAATTCGATACAAATCTATCATTAGGTAAGAAGGTCACATACCAAATTTCCTTTATCAAAGTAATTTTTTAAAGAAGTTATTGTGTTCAAAAGTATGCGATTATACGAACCGACAGTCAACCCTTTGAAATATTTGGTCCAAAATTTGACAGAAACCTACAAATTAGGTCTAAAGAACACATACCAAATTTCATTCCTCTAGTTTTAATAGTTTCCGAGTTATCGTGTTCACAGACACAATTCCAAAATTGTGTTTTTCGGTCTCAGGGAGGTTTAAAAGGTGGAGATTTGGGAAGACCTCAAGTTCCAATTTTTTGGCGATTACGATACTTTCTCTTTATATACTTCGAATACAAGAAAGTAAAAATATCTATAAATAATGAATATAATTAATACCTCTGTTTTGTTTGAAATGAGAAAATCCTGCCTGTTTGGAGTGCTATACATAATTTGATTTGCACTTTCCTCAATATCATCTCCAAATATTTTGTTGCCCTAAGAGAGAGAGAAGGAAGAGGACAGTCAAAACACATCCCATATTTGACAACAGAAATAACTATCAGAATGTGGAACACTGGTAAATATATATGTACCTCAACAGAAACGACTTTAAATTCAACATTCCCATCGGTCATGAGTGGACCTTCTAAGTGGAGATCATCAGTCTTCTCACGAAGTTGCTCCTACATACGATTAATAATTTTAAATTAATATAAAAATTATAATTTTTAATGAAAATAATTTCATTCAGTAAACATTTTTCACACACACAATTTTTTTAGTCATTTTTTTTAAAAGCACAAACAAGCATACAATACTTTCTGTATGTTTGATCAATATCAACACCAGGATAAATCACATGAGTTACTAGATTAATGAAACACAAGAAGCATTTAAACTTTTGTTTAGATAAAAATGAATAAAATTACGAACTAAAATCTCTAAAGCTTCAAGTAAATTCAGACACCAATCAGATTATTTTAACGAACAAACAGAAACTTTGCAGAATCTTGGAAAACTAAACAGAGCATACGCAAAGATATAGTGGAAAATAACAGCATTTTATTTTTACCATTTTTTCCATGTCCTCCTTTTCCCATTCCGCTGTTTCTTTCATAACTTCATGCTCCTGCAAAAGACATTTTTATATAAATTTTACTGCATATTCATATTAGCAAGTAACATATGGATAGGAAAAGCAATGACAAAACTTTCCAGCAGTATTAACTTAGGAGAGAAAGTATTCCAAATGAAATTGCGAATTACACTGCAAACACATTTAAGTCCATTTCTTACTTGTTTATTATTACAGGAGAATTATAAGCAGTGAATATATGTGGCATCAATTTATTGCAAAATTTCAATCTTTTACAGTAACAGATAGTTTAAATCCCAAATGATAAACATCTACTTTAAATTTATATTGCATCTAATTTATATAATAAAAAGCATGTTTTGTTCAGAGCATAGAAGATGCAATCTTCACTTAAACAAGAAATTTAGCAATCAAGACCAACTACTCCTATACTCAACAAATTCCTATATCAAATTTGAATTACTAACCCCTGCAAGCAGTCAAATCCGGGAACTCATATTTATTGGTACATTTTCTTAAAAACAAAAACTCCAGGCCATTTGGAGAGTTAAAAAATTTAGTAAAAACACACTTTTATTAGTAGATCTTAAAAGTGGATATTTTTTTATTTTAATAATTTTCTACTTTTCAATCTTTAATTCATTATTATAAATATTATGGAATTTTGTCATTAATTTTTTTCCCCAGATACACTACCACGTGGCGTCGCCCATATGGAACAAGAATTTTATTAAATTAATTGAATAAATGATAATTATGTTCTGAAAATAAAGGAATCGCATCAACAGACTAGGGTACAAAATTTCATCCTTACAAACATGAAACAAGTCAAGTTAAATTGAAGTGTGTGAAAAGAAAAGGGATGTTAATAAACGTACCTGTCTGATAACGTTCATCATCTCATCATCTTTACCAATCGAAGAGGATGAATGTGAAGGCTTCATTTGTACAGACGGTTCATTTGTTTCCACAGGAGAGACATTATATCCATCGCATACTATAAGACGAACGGAATCGCACGCTGTGCGCAGGGCTGTAATGGCCTCTTGATACGTGGCACCAAGTAAAGAAGTTTCATTTACCTATCAAGAGCACTTTCGTTTACTTCATTTTCAAACAAAAGCAAGTCATGTTGCCAATTGATTATTATAACACTAAAATGTGTAGGAATTTAATTACCAACAAAAAAGATAAAAAAACATAATTCAAAATTTTGTTGTATTACATAAAGGGTCGACATGTTTGCTGCTGTGATTCACACCCGAGTAATGACCTATTATCTAATTAGATGACCCCTCCTCTGCCATCTGCGAACCCTATCGCATTCATTGGTTTCGTAGTGAAACCACACAGTGAATATTTTCTTACTGTGCATGGGCAAAAACGCAGCTTAATTTTTCGTTCATCCAGATACGAGGGTCATCCAGAAAGTAAGTCTCCCACGGCCCGTAAAAAGAAACAAATTTAATTACCTGGAATGATTTATTGCAAAACATGCAATAATGTTTCGGCTATTTCTCAACATAAGAACAACCGGAATTGTAACACCTGTCAGAGCATTGGATAAGTTTTTGTAGTCCAGTGTCATAGTAGTCTGCCGCCTGGGAATGCAGCTAGCTTGTCACAGTTGTCTGTACGTCTTCTGCACGAAACTAAAAAATGGACCGTAGGGTGTTTTCCCAACCACCCTATAATCCCAATCTTGCTAAGAGCGACTTCCACCTGAAAAAATTTCTGTCCGGTCATCACTTTCCCACAGACGACGACATGAAGACAACTGTGACAAGCTGGTTCTATTCCCACGCAACAGAATTTATGACACTGGATTACAAAAACTTATCCAACGCTCCGACAAGTGTTACAATTCCTGTTGTTTTTATGTTGAGAAGTAGATGAAACATTGTTGCATCTTTTGCAATAAATCTTTCCAGATAATTATGTTTTGTTTCTTTTTATGGGCCATGGGAAACTTACTTTTTGGATGACCCTCGTATATAGAATAACTTCTATAAAAATTCCAGTTCAATACCGTCAGTATTCACAAAGATATCGGCATCACAAGAGCCAAATTGCTTTTGATCTCTAAGACAAACAAAATGATGACGGTTCTTGTACAAATTGATATTTTTGGAAATTGAATCTTCGAAAGCAATATTGAATTTTATGAAGGTTGACTATTCTGAATACTCACGTATGCTTACAAATAATTATAATTTAAATACATAATTTAAATTGCATTTTGATGATAACTTATTCGGAGGAAAAATAGCCTGTTACTGTTCATTGGTTTCAATGTGAAACTACAAATTTCTTGAAAATAAAAAATTTAAAATTTTTTTCCCTTTACATATCTATGATCAGCTACATGTCTAATACTCATTTTTGAAATAAATTTAGTAATTTTTAAAACAAGTAGTGCACTTGAAAGGATTAACTATAATAAAAAAGGGATCATCTGATTAGATACTAGGTGTGAATCACAGGCGAGAGTCAAAATGCATGACTGGCAGCCAATGTGTAAAAAAAAACCATCATACCTCCACTATCCGCATGCCAGGCTGTAACCGTCCATCAGAGCCGGCAGCGCCATCACTATTAACCTTCGCAAAATAAAGAAAGTATATAAATTAAGAGCAAATAAAGTGGAGTCTATCGAGCAGTTTCACTATCACAGCAGAATTATAAGCAGTGAATAAATTTGCAGCAAAATTTAAGCTGTTTTATAGTAACACAGATACTTTACAATCTAAGTGACAAATTTCCTGCTTAAATTTATATTAAATCTAATTTATAAGAAAAGCAAGTTTATATCAATGTATACAAGATACTATTCTTACTTAAATAATAGTAAAAACATAATCACTAAAAATAAGATTGCCAGAAAAATTATTTTAGATAAGCATTCCAGAAGTGTGATTATGTATACTACACTTTTAAGTTAAATTACACAATTTTATGCCCAGAATGGTTCTAGGTAAAGTTTGTGTTACTCTCAGATAAGGGGGGGGGGGGGGACCTTTAATCAGCAAGAATTGTTGAGATTGAATTCTAATTAAATTCTTACCAATTTTAAACATAAAGATAAATGTGAACATCATTAAGGGATGAATTTAATTAAAGCTATCATTCTTTTTTTATCAAATGCATACTACAAATAGAGGAATTTTGACATTCATGTTGCTTGGACTTTTTCTTAATGACAAGAATGCCGATACTCTTTGAAATAATGTCAACTAAAATAAATAAACTAAAAAATACAGTTTAAAAGGTGGTGTAATCGCAAAAATCGAATCTTAAATGGGCTCAAAGTATCTCAAAACACTTCCACTAAAAAAGAAAATACTGAAACTAATGCACTTTAGTAGAGGTAGAACTAGGAGTGACTACTGTCAAGAAACAAAATAAAGGCAAAACATGCATTTTAAGTGGGTTGGGGAGGGAGGATTTCTTATCTATATATTAATACACGAAGAAAAAACTTTGTACACCTTTATAAGCACATTGCGCGCATAGGGGAGTGCGAGATTTGGCATAGTTAAAGAAAGTTCATATGGAGAAGGAGTGCAGAAAGATAAAATGTACGTATAATATATGTTACAAATACATTAAATAAAATAAAACATTAATTGTTTATGTTCATACACTGTAAAAAATTTGTGGTGTAAATTTGGAGTGAATGGTTTGTAATTGATTTAATCCTCCCACAGTGAAATCCACTCCAAGAGGGAGTTTATTTAGATTACTTATAAAAAAAACTCTTTGGAGTGAAATACAAAATACGGATGATTTAAATCTGTCAATGTCAAACACATATTAGTCTGTGGTCATGCAGTCGCACATAGTAGAGATTGTCTCTAAGGAATTTATATATAGTATGTATTACTAATACATTAAATAAAATAAAATAAAACATTCATTGTTTACGTTCATACTGAATGTCAAACACATAAAAGTCTGTGGTCAAGAGTCAGATAACATTTATTTTTTAAACCGCTTGGGTTTTTTTTTGTTTCGATAAAAAATAGACAAAAAAAAAATACGAAGCACGTATTCTTTATTTCATTTTTTGTATTAATTTTTAATTTAAATTTTATATAATTTGAAAAATATAGGCAAATTAACTCTGTAGCCTTGGCGAAACCTGGCCAATATAGCAATAAAAAACTCAAGAAAATGTCAAAAAACACATTATTGTTTTTTAAATATGACTTAGCCAAGCTATACCTATTTTTTCCTATCGTTCGTAGTTTTCAAATAATTCGAAAATTAATGCATAATGACATATTTGCACACGCTCGCAGCTGACGTAATAGAACAAAATTCAAAAACATTACATGCAATGATTATAGAGGTATACTCTTTGACAAAAGAACCTCGATAACGTTCAAACTTAAAAATTTAATGAATTACGGTCGAATTTCGACCGCTGGACGACCTCTAGTCTGAATAAAAATACCTAGTTTACATCTGGTTACTCAACAACGCATCTTTATAATAACTTTTTATCCAGTTATATTACAGTTTAAGTAAGTTAAATCTGAACCATATACAAATGAACAATTCTTGATGATAATAGATAAAAAAAAATTGCATATATTACTTGCAACAAAATTAAATATTGCAATAATATACATTTTCATAGAATAAAAATAAATCTTTACAAGAAGGAATGCTTACCCAAGAGATAAATATGCCCTCGTCTTCTTTGTCATGCGGATTACCAGGCTGACCTCCAACACCTCCCTTAATTCCCATTCCCAATTTTTCAGTAGGGTGTTTGTTGATAATTATTTCCTACGAAAATGAGAAATAATGTCAGGAAGACACAGCAACAACAGCAAACAATCATCACCAAGAACTATTACAATTTGATAAACAGGATGACAATCTAAGATTTACATTATATTACGCAACTAAACAAAACATACATTAATTACTGTATTAAAAAATCTAACTTTAAAAAAAAAAAAAATCACACCTATCTGCAGTACTGTATATCAGCTGAAATTTCGGATTTATTAGAATATACA
>BGPR01050821.1:0-10970 GCA_013235015.1 Araneus ventricosus
AGCTGCCGGCTCAAACGTCTGTGTCACTTCAATCACAGTTTAAAAATGGAACAAAGAAAACCGCTTCCAGAAAGACGCTATTTACTGTTTACACCGAAATTCCTCCGCGGAACAAGATGTCGGGGAAATAGTCCCATTGAAATAATTTGATTTAAAATTAATAAAGTTAAGAAATTGAATTAAACAACAACAAAAGTCAAGACAATTACTAATTAAGTTGAAAACAAAGTAAATAATTAAGTAAAATTTGGAAATTAAATGAAACGGCTAAAATTAACGTTTGAATTTCAAAATTTGCCAAAGTTGCCACAAGAAAAGAAAGAAACTTTAGTGGCGAAGAATTAAATTAATTAAAAATACTGACAAAGCCGAAAAAATGATGTTGATGCAATATTTGCAATCTAACACACAGATTTTTATTATTCGTATGCTGATCTCAGTATCCATACCATGCTTTGCAATATTTCATGTGCAGCATTAAATTCTTCATATTTTCCCCGGATTTGAAAAAAATGATTTGCTTTGGAAAAATATACTTTTATCGAGAAATGCCTTGCTTAACTCTATCGATACGGGACCGTCCCATTCGTCCCTTCAAGCGAAAGACGATAGCCGTCCGAAACGTCCGAATGTCACTCTGGAATTTCCATCCCCTTTCGTTAAGTGTGATTGATTTCACACCCGCGGCGCGTGCATTGTTTGTTCGAGTGGCTTGCCCAGATGTGCTTGGGGAAGAGGGAAATTATCTTACAATTCGGATAATGCCAGCTGTCATTGTGGTTTTTGAGGGGGAAAGTGAATTTCCCTTATCTTCAAAAGAGGAGCTCGGACGTTCCCGTATTTTCAGGTACCTTTATTTCAATGGCCTTAGGAGTCAGAGGGCTAATAGGGAAGAATATAAATATATTGAATCTTTAACGTCAGATTCAATTTGTAAATTGAATTGCTACCTGCATGCTACATGACCACTTGCATTAAGTTTCTCGCAGGCTCGCCCTCTATACCAAGATGAAAAGTCGCGAGTATTTCCTACATGTTTTAAAGTAAAGTTTATGGTGCACATCCCTTTCTCCCCGCTTTAGCTTGGCAATTCCTTGCCGCCAAGCAGAAGACGGATTGGCGACGTCACAACATTTGCTTTGGTTGCGCAGGAATGTTCCTATTCCTGTCTTGTTCGCGCAGGAATCGTCATATTTTTATTTCGCGCTTCATCGTTGCGATTTTATTGGTTATATATGTTATCTACGATTTCGTAGGTCGATTTATTCGAATTTGAATAAAACTTGGTTTGGAATTTATTTTTTTGGAATTGAAATTCTAGTTTTTGGAATTATTTTTTTAAAAAAAACCTAGATTCCTAAGATTCAATGAAAAGGCGAAGCAACTATTTTCCCGCTTTGCTGCAAGCAAAGCCGCTTATTTTTTTCTTTAAAAAAAATTTGCCAGGAACCCACTTGAGATGCCGCAGGCATTGCGTGCACAAGGCAACAATAAAATGCTCACTGCGCACCTAAAACAAATGTTCTGATCGCCAACCATCTTGCTCTTGGCGACAAAAAGTTGACGATCCTAAGAGGGGAGGAACGGCTGCTCACCGAAAATCTTTACTTTTACCCTTATATGCACTATTGTAATATATCATTTTTAAGAGGGTACTTATTACAATTAGGTTATAATTGTTCCCGGTTTAATAAGTAGAATTATTTTAAACATTTTTTATTTAAAAATGAATAGAAACAATGTAAACATATAACACAATAATAGTATAAAACGAACAAAGAATTAGCTGAATGACGTAAAAATAAAATTAATTAAATTACTAATATTTCAATTGATATATTTACATTTGTAATATAAAATTGTAGAGACAATATGGAAGTGAAAAAACTATT
Organism: Araneus ventricosus; assembly: GCA_013235015.1. Classification (NCBI taxonomy): domain Eukaryota; kingdom Metazoa; phylum Arthropoda; class Arachnida; order Araneae; family Araneidae; genus Araneus; species Araneus ventricosus. The sequence continues at coordinate 1,893 of BGPR01050821.1, forward strand.
GAACTTTATATATAAAAAGCAACAAGTCAATTTCATAGACATTTCATAGCAATGGTCGCGAGTATCTCTGAAATAGAAATAGCAGATTCTCTCAGTCCTGTTAACGCCTCGAATTCCAAACGGCGACTAACAGTTCGTCGAATGGAGCTGGAAGGATAGCCAAGGTCATGCTTTCGTAACACCCTTTGGTAAAAAGATATGAAACGAAATTATTCATTAGTGCAGCGGTTCCCAACCCATGGGCCGCGGCCCACTTGTGGGTCTCGGATGGCGTATTAGTTGGCCGCATAACAGTCAGCGTCGAAGTCAAGGAAGCTTCAAGTGTCGTCACTTGGTTCTTTGCTTTATAAACAAAATACTTTTAATCCTTTTACAGTAAGATTTACTAATTGATGTCATATACGTGCATATAACATATAAATGTATTATATGTGTTTGCATTTTTTTACTTGCATATTTAGTCTGTGGGCCTCGAAATATTTTTTTACAACAGTAGGTCCGTACAACCAAAAAGGTTGAGAACCGGTGCACAAGTATATCTCTCACGTCCGCGCGTCCGCTGGGAGGTTAAAATTCGGTCAGAACTTATTGAGAACCATTTAATAGGCCTCCTTTTCATGTCTGAAGTTATCTGGAAGCCTCTTGTAGATATTGGTACATAAATCTCCGTACTTGCCGCGACTGTATAACAAACGTCGTGAATCTTCAAAATTGTTGGTAATATTATATGCTGAAAACGTTAGGGATGTTTTAGAGTTCCTGGATCCAATTTTCAATAGATTATAAATCAACCCTCCATTAGTCGCGCGGGGTACAGTTGTTCCACATTACTTTTCAAAACGCTGCGCATTAAATTCCATTCCTTGCCTAGAAATCAAACTTTCAGTAACTGTCCTTGAAATACTCAGGAACAATATGGCATAGTCATTCAAGTTCTCAAGGTCAGTGCACGGAAGATAAGAGAGCACAAAGACACATGGGGGACAGGTGTACCCCGCGCGCGTAAGCGAGTAATTATAATTCTCAGTTGATCGTTCTTCTTCTTTCGCTGGTGTTGTAATAATACTTAGTTTCTTAACGATTTATTATGCTTCCGTGTGAAATTCTGGCTCTTTGCTTGGTTTAATTTTTAATTTTTTAAATATTTATTGAATTTCACTCTAAAAAATTATTATAACTAGTTTAACAGCTGATAATTGACTTTCTAACTTCGAATTTGCCAAAACAGTTTTAACAGAGATCTAAGCTAATTCATGTCGATGGAATTATTTTAAATTAATGGGAATTTTTAAAATAATTTTTGCCATATAAGAATCGAAAAGCCATAATATCTTTCACAGTTTCAAATTCATACTCTTGAATATTTGCCTACGTTTGTGTCGTAATTATTTTAAGTAGAATTTCAGTTTTTATTGACGAGAGGTAATAACTAAAAATATGAAATGTTGTGCTTTATTACTCGACAAAAGGATGCTTCAAGAAATACTTGTCATTGGGTTATGGTTCTCTCTTCCAATCTTTGAAAAGTATCTACAATTATATTTTTTTGCAATTTTCAAACACAATAATAGCGATAAGGACATGAGACGAATTGATGCCATTAAAAATTTCAGTTTCATACTTATTAAACTTCTCATTTTAGGCAGATCTGCTCTATGCCCGTCTTCCGATGGAATTAAGAAGATCATAAAATCTTATGTTAGCACTCAATGGGAAAGGCGTGAAAAACAACAATGTTAATGAGTAATAAAGGTAAAAGCGAATATTGTAGAAGAAATAGGGACAAAACTATCCAAAAATATGGTAAAAAAATAATTTTGCTTAGAGGTTCTGGAATACAAAGGGATTTGAGGCGATTGGCATAAAATTGTTTGCAACCAGACAAGGTACAATGGAGTTCCTATTTCTTTGCCCACACAGCAGTAGAAAAACTTAAGAAAGGTGCAGTTCGGATCCGCGCAGTAGATTTTTCGTGAAAACTCGTGATAAAATCATAAAACAAGTGTTTCGTTTTAATATGTAATTTAATTATCAATCTCTTTAATACAATTTTTTACACAGTGTAGTATAATGGTTACAGATTAGACTTTTTACAAATTTATCGCATGTAGCAAGGATCTGTGGTAGCTTATGACTTATCTATTCTGTTACCATTATAATACTCTGAGTAAATATTATTTCAAAATGATTGATAATTAAATTACATATTAATAAGAAATACTAGTTTTATGATTTTATCCCGACGTTTTCACGAAAAATTTACGGCGCGGACCCAAACTGCGCCTTTTTTATGTTTTATTTAGTGTAGCGTTTGATGGCGCCATCTCTTGGCAGTATATAGAACTGCATTTTGCGTATGCGCAGTAAAACATTATTTTCTACAAATGCTGATATTTCCTGTAATATTCAAATTTTTGTATTCAAATTTTAATACAGTGTTTCTTTCACGTATTGTAAAGTTTTCTGTAAGTTTCGTACAACTCGAAAGAAATCTCTGCATGTTTTAATAAAAAAACGTGCAGAGTTGTAATCTTTTAATTTAATACCGATATTTACTTATATTTTGATAAATATTTTTATTGTCTCACTTTGGGTCCTAGTAAAACTCCTTAAAATCTTTAAAATGACACCAGAATCAACCTCCTAGCTAATCGCGTTTCCACGTTACACTTATTTACATCCTTACATAAAGCTAATTCATAGCAATCCAATTTCGAATAAAGAACTTACGGTGTATATTCGTTTATTCGCTGAAAACCATCCCTCTGATGCTCATCGTTTTATTGAAAAATTGATAAATCGAAAGGCAAGAAAATAAACATTAAAATTTTATTAGAAATATCATGATAAAATGTTTGCTAATCGAAACATCCATAAACAGTTGTGAATGACTATCGCGAAAGAAAAGAAGAGATCAAAAGTTCTAAAATACCTAGTTGATTCTTTTTAAATTGCGATGATTTTAGAATAAATTGCTTCCTTTGTAATATTAAGTTAACATACACTTCCTTAGATGACATTCGCAAAAGAAAAAGATAATATGAGAAGTTATGACACTGAGTTGCTATGGATATTATTGATATCCATTATTTTCAAAGTAAACGGTTGGGGTAAAAAATAGTAGGCAACTTTCTCAACCTTGTTAATAACAGCTATTTGAAGTTGATGGGAAAATGTTATTCTCTCTTTTTTCAAAGAATGAAGTTAAAAATTTCTAAGAAGAACGAGAAATTCTATAAGTGAAATGTGCCAGTTATCGTTTCTTTCATGGAAGCTGCGTTAAATCTACTAAATTGTTTGAATATATCAGACTCGTTTGAACACAAGTATTAAAATGGAACCCCAAAAGAATTTTGATGCTCTCTACAGGTACACATTCTTGATATTCAGATTTTTATTTATTACTGAACCTGAACAAAATCCGATTGAAAATTCGATGATACGAAGGCAAAGACGTTTAATGTTTATTTCAAATTTCTGCATTTCAACTATTATTATTATATTTAATGCATCTTTCCTGACCTACATGCACGGATTTGCAATATGTAGAGCTAATGTTATTATGGTATCAATTGCAATGATTCATAGATGGGTCTTAAGCTTTAAACTTGAAAAGCTGAAGAAAATTAGGCGCGATTTGGATACACTAATTGTGCATTTAAACCTACCTGTAATAGAATATAGAAAGAAGTTTCTCTTTTCAAATTTAATTTTCACTACTTGTTTACAATTCCTTGTATTCATTTTCACTTTTAACACTATGCTTAATGTTCGTATGAAAGTTATGGTGTTCAAAATCAGCCTATCGGACCCAGCTTTATGGATTATGGCTCTACTACTTTCTGCTACACAATTGTTTATAATGTTACCTATGAATAATTTTGCTGTCTTTTACATGATTGTATGTCGTCACTTACAATTAGTGATAAAAAATTTCTCTAAACATCTGGGAAGAGTGCACGATTCGGAATACGAAAAAGTTCTCAATGATTACATATCAATCAGAAAATTTGTATCAGAAATGGATAACAAAATATCATTTTTAGTATCGACTTCTTCACTTTACAATGCGTGCACCATGTACTTCGGAATATCAGTTATTTTGCACCCTGAAGAATATTTCAATGTTTTTCAATGTCTGGCGGTATCGTGTCTTGTTATTGGAAACTCTATGGCTTATTTGGGACTTACCATGGCAGGGTCACTAATATACGAATCAAGCAATGATTTGTGGCTTCAAGCTCATAAGGTTTTGTGTGCGAAACCTGAAATCACGATCTTTCAGCAAAGATTTTTGTCCATGGTGGAGAAGAATCTTTTCGTCACAGTATGGAAAATTCTACCAATTACAAGAAGTTTCGTTTTTGCAGCCACTGGAACCGTATTAACTTATTGCATTGCTTTGGATAATATTCAGTCTTTAAAAAATATTTCATCGATGTGGAAGTACATGGATTAACATATGTTTCATCTGAAGCATTAGAAATAGTTTCCTTAATGGCTCTCATTTAAAAATGCCAACAAATTACTTTTTTTTTAAGTCGGCAAGACTTTAAGCGTAATTCAAAAATATGCTTAATAAAAACCAACATGTTTCACGTTACAGTTAATGTTACTTCTTAGAAATGTCTAACTATCTGCTGTTTACATGCTCTTAAGTATGTCATCGTTTGAAGTTTATTTGCAATGTCTTTTAAACCTTGTATGCGATGAAATTTTGATACCAAATTTTAATCATTTTCATGTTTATATAATGTCTTAATGAATATTCTGATGGAACTGTCTCATTTGCTTTTTTTTGAAATAATAATGAAGGAAATTTCCTATTATTTTGACACCAGTAATATATTTTAAGATGTTGTTAAATAACATATTCAATGCCCAATTATCTGAAAAAAATAATTTGGATTTGCCTAGCCTGTCTGAACTTGAAACAATTATGCTAATTTTTGCACAAAAATTATCCCAATCTAACAGATGTTCTCATACAACATCATGGTCAGTTTGGAGACATTTGCCAACTTCCTAAAAGGATATTCATTATACAACTAGGAGCCTATAAAGCGCGATGTTTCAGATTTTTGAGTAAAAATATTAAAGCATTTGATTAATAAAAAGTTACGTGTTTTAAGACTGTAGATATTAGTTATCTAAGGAATAAAATATTGCTCGTTGGCGCTACATTTTCTTCAGCGCATAATTTCTATTAAAGGGAATTATTAATTTTTGAAAAATAAAAAATATACATCCAATAGTAAAAAAATAACTGTCGATATACGATATATGAGCTCTTAGTAGATCAACGAATGTAAATAAAACACGACTTATATATATTTCAATGTATGCCCTGGATAATGAGTAGAGAAAAAAGAGCTATTGAATCCTACAAATTATGCCACTTTGTTTTTTGGAAGTGATGGACAGTAATTACACTCATATTTATGTACAGTCGCAGAAAAGAAAATGATCCATCCAGCATTATTCTTCGATCATCCATTAGCCATTTAAAAAAGTTAAAATCTTCAGCAAATAACGAATACTAAAATATGCTATAGTTAAAAATTTCATAAGGGGTCATCTAAATACTTAAAATTGCACTAACTTCACAATTTTCAAAAGAAACGCCCATTTGTAATGTCATAAATAAATTTCACATAAAGAAATACCCCAAGAAATAAATTTTGGTTAATATGCTATGAATACATCGGGAGATATTCGACATTTTGTGTTCTAAATAGAAAAGGGGACGTCTCCACATTTAGATAGAGAAGTTCTCTGCTTACGTCTAAATGTCGGTAGTAGTATTTTAAATTATTTCGAACTTTAAATGTTATTTTCAAATTAATGATCTACGTTTCACAATCGGTAAAACTTGATGCGTAAAAAAATAAATAGCGTAATATTACGCCATTTTATTTCGTAAGATTTTAATTTATATATATAAATAGTTAAATGTTTACAAGATTAAATTTCATAAATAAAATGATGCAATGATTATATTTAATATTGAAAAAGCTTTCGAAATTATATGATGTCCCCTTAAATGCATCGTTTTGCAGAGAAAACAGAAATTTAATGTAACTTCAAAACTTCTCGTACGAATATGCTGAAATTTTACATAGGCTTACCAAATGGCCATCTGCATCGACTACTGTTAAAATTTATAAATGCTGCTGTTCAAAAATGTTTTATCATCATTGACAAAGTATTTCGTGAACTCAAAATTATTTTAAAATAAAGGTAAAATTTACATAATAATTCTAGATAAAAAAAATCTAGGCCAATAGTTATATTATTTCTCAAGTTATGAAGAAAAATTCAAAATTTTGCTTTAACATTAAATACTAAAAATTTATTTGCATATAATTGCGAAACGAAAATTGCTGGGATGATGAAACTTTGTTTTCCAGCATTAATTTTTATATAGTTCTGAAAAAGTATATAAAAAGGTATGTTTCTATTGGAAATTTTGGAGTTAGTGCTATTATAAATATGTATATGACACCTTTTGAAGATTTTAAGCATGAAACCTTTACTAGACCTTAATTCCTTAAGATTGGTACCTTTTCATTTAATACGCTATGAACGATGGCAAAATAATGCGGGTGGACCCCTTTTTCTTTCGCAACTGCACACATATATTTATTGCATATTGATAGGTGATCATCGAATCCTCAATCTCAAACTGACTGAAAGGAGGTCATCAGATATAAGATTCAATAAATATTACTCTTGTCGTTAGAGCCTCACACATTCAAACGCAAATTTTGAAATACATATATCTTGATTTGCATTGCATTCATTTGTCGTCGTATCCGCCAGGAACCCGTTTATCGGAAAAGCTACTTCGAAACCACCCCATGATTATAAGCGAAACGATGTATATAGTTTTTACTTTTTTATATAATATTCTCCATTTTTCTTTTGAATTGATTTTAATTATATAATTTTAAAACATCAAATATAATAAGAAATACTCATTTCATTTATAAATCTTTCCTGTACTACACATTCTTGCTGAAATCAGTATAATGTCTTTCAATAAATATATGTAAAATATGTTAAGAATATAGTTATTTTAGAAATGTGTCTTTAATGGGATTTTCTGATACAGACACAGTATTTTCATTCATCTCTTAATTAATACAAAATATCGTTTTCTTGAATTAGATGCGTTTTCTGAAACTTCAGTAATTTTAATTACTAACAGCTTAGTTTTAGTTTAGCTATATTAACGGCTCGTTCTGAAGCACACGGGAGCTATTTTGGAACGGACCTCGTAATTTTGAACCGCAGTCTGATGGCGAGGACGAAACCTTAGCTATCACCACTCCTCTTCTTTTTTTTCAATACTTTTATATAGCTATTTATATATTTTTACTGTTCCTTGCTTGCCCGAGCCGTTTTTAAATTTATTGCGTTAGTGATGTTTTTATATTTTATATGAAAAGAAAGAGATTTCAATTTGTCAGTATCTTTCGCCACACTTGGTGGTTGAGTACATGTAAATCAATCTATTCTCTCCCCACCGAGGTGGGTCCAACCATGTTTATACTCATAGCTCTCCTGTATTTAAAAGTATTGCCCTGTTCTGACAATGCCTGTATCATTTTATTGTACCTAATAAATCCCATCCTCCACTTGCTGGTGGGGTGGCTCTCTCCCCTCTCGTCCTCTCCCGTCCTTACATCTTTCTTGGGTAGGCCAGGCCAGTGTATGTATTTTTGCACCACACCAGTGGGAGGAGTTTCTTTCACTATTTAGGATTTAATGTGCACCAGGCCCCATACTCGCCGGATCTTCAGTAGAATTGGATTGAAGACGTAGAAGCCTGCAGCCGCGAAGCCGAGACCTTACCACTAGGCCACCCCGACCTTAGTAGAATTGATAGATCATAACTCTAAGCCTCCCTAATTCGAAAGAGGTAATGGATCATTTTTTAAAATTACAAACAAGAACCATTTTATGTACAAAATAAATGTGTAAATATACATATGCTTACCTTTATTTCCATTTATATGCAATGTGCGGTATCGACTTTTTCAAGCACTTTGAAACGAACTGTAAATGAAAGCCCATTATTTTCATTTGTGATTTGCGATTGCATTTTATGACGAAAGTATACAAACACATATAAAAAACTGCGTAAAATATCCAATATTTCAAACTGAGACTTGTCTTACATTTTGGTAATATTTCTTCAGTCACTTTTTTGGTTAGCTTGTCTGAAGAATTCTCTTAGTTTAGACTTAAATCACTGAAAACTTTGTTCGTTCATCCAAATTATTACTTCGCGATCGTATCGTTTGGAATAACATAAAAAATAAGAATTTTTGTTTTACTTTCAATTACTTTTAATAAACAAGAATTAGATTACATCTAAAATATTTACAATTTTTTACCATTAATATTGTATATTTATAGTTTTTTAAATTAATCATCTATCGCTTAAGAGGTTTTTAAAAAGCCAACTGCTTCCGTCGTTAATTCTGATTTTACTTATCTCGTGAACTTAAGAAAATCTGCATGTTGCCCCTGCGGCATGCAAAATCTTTTAGCCTTCCAGCGGGTGAGCTAAATTTTTTACACGAGCGGGCGCGTCTCGTAATTTTTACGACAGAATAAGATTCTTAATTTTCACCCTTGCGGTTGTAAGTTAAATCATTTTAGTACAGACATATAAGAAAAGCAAATCCTTCTATGAAGAGTGAAAATTAATTTTTATATTATTTGGAAAATCTAAAATTATACTGGAATCAGAGAAAGCAATGAGATTTACTATTATTATTTTCTGAAAAATGTATTAAGCAATATATAATAAAAAATAGTAAAATATACTAACTAAGATTGTACAACAAAGACTTTCTTCTTGGTTTCTTATCATTCTCCTTGCAATAGAAACACTGAAATTTGAGTGTGAGAGTGACGCTTAAAAGTATACTATATATTGCGCCTACCGTATTTCATGGGTTTTGATGATCGTTTTATTTCTTTCAAACACAAACCACAAGCTCGTTTTCTCAATGATGGCTGCTGTTCACTTGCTTTTTAATGTTGTGATATATAATTTAGAAATAA
>BGPR01050822.1:0-10970 GCA_013235015.1 Araneus ventricosus
AAAGAAAAAACCCCAATTAAAGAAAGAGAGCAAAATTTAGAAAATGGAGGAAAATAGCAGACTGAAGCATAAAAGAAAGCTTGAACTGTTAGCTCAAAAAATGAGAAACAAAAGTCTTAATAATTATGTATAATTAAAAAAAGTTTTTACATGACCATATTTTTTAGTGAGATAATTTTTAGCGTAGTTTTTATTGTAACAAGACTTTTTGCGCAATCCATTTTTCATCCATTAATTTCCTTTTAAATAATAACTCTACAATATTTTTAATATCTCGAGCATTTTTTATTTAAATTTATTCATTTATTGTTCAATTAATCATACTTATTTTACTTCTCGGCGTTTACGTTTGACACAATTCTGTTTTTATGAAGTTCAGCTTTTTTTGTTCCAAGCCTGTGTCATGTCTGAAATAGAATTTTTTCTCTGCATTTTAATCTTTAGATTTTTGTTCAAGATAATTTTATCCTTTGCTTTAAACTTTTTTTTTGTCTTTGCTGTTAGACTGTCAATGAGTCTGCTTCTCTGAGAGAAAGAATTGAATTTTTGCAAGAAGCATCTGTGATGAAGTAAGTATTATCTCCTTATGTAATTTAACAATTTCCCTCTTATACACACTTACTATTACTTTTTCTCTTGTACTTAATTTAATTGTTGTGAATTTCTCTATCAAAGTTTGATACGATTGATTTTAAAGTTAAATAATTTATGGTCTTTCCTACCCTTTATGTCACAGTGTTGTATATCCGTAACAAACCCAAAAGGCACTGTCTTTTCCACAGTAATCTCTTCATGTCGATTTCATTGGTTTTTGCAATACTGTCACTCTGTAGTTAACACAAATTGCTCATATATTCCCCAACAGATGGTGATACTGAGGTGATTTTTGGAAACAAAGTTTCAGTTGACACTTAAACATTTTCATAAGGTGCTCCTGAAATTACTAAAGAATTTAGTGATGTTAAAAAGAGTGGGTGCATCCATTTGTGAGAAATGTGGTGAAGGTCTTTGTTATAACAAAACTAGCAACTGTTTCAAAAACTGAAATTTTGAATTTTTCATGCCATTTTGCATTATGTTGCAGAAATGCAAAAAACATTTTTTTGTCAATAAATTTTTATATTAATGTGCTAAATTTTTAAAATTATTTTTTCCATACTTACAATGATATATTCCAATGTCTGAGTAATTTTTTTTTTCAAATCGGATTTGTTGAGATATAAAGGGTTAAAGATTTTCATTATTATAATTTTTAATTCAGGCTGAATTAGCAATTTTTAAAGCCTGCCAATTTGCTTTTGGTTCTATATTTAAGAGTAACTTTTTAGAGTGATGGTATTGAAATATAAAGATTAACTTAACTATTCACAAAATATTAATAATTAAATTATTGCTTGTGTAAAAATAGGGGGTAATCAAAGAAACGTACAAGTTTCTTCAGTTAAATATAAGGCAGTGTTTTTATTATATATTTGATTCTCTTGTCAAAACTTCTCTGTTTATATATAAAGTAGAAATAATTTTAAGTTTTGTTTTTTCAAACCTTCATTATTACCATCATTTCTTTAGCACTGTTTCTGTGTCAATCTCTATTCTATCCATCTCTATGTCTATTTTAAGGTTACCAATAATGACCATTAGCCGGCACTAAAGAATTATGAAGAAACCTCAGAAGTTCCAATATTTATTTAAAAGAAAACCACACTACAGAGAAAAACTCGTTACAAAGTGCAGGCACAAAATGAATAATAAACACACAAAGAACAAAAGCTGTAATCAGTGAATCTGAAAGATATGAAAAATATATTAGAAAATTAAAAGTTTTTTACAAAGAATATAAAAGTTCAAAACACTAAAAAATTGAAAAATTTAACAAACCCATAAATCATAAAACAAATACACACAAAAGCATTAAAAGAGACTAGGATTCTAAAACTTGAATACTGTCATATTAATACCATAAATATGATTGACATATTTATGGTATTAATACACACCACAGACAAAAATCTTATTGCCAAGTGCAAAAACTGAACAAAGAGGGATATAAAAATATTGCAAAAGTAATACACATAAGAGTTTTATTAGCTGGTTAAGGACATAACCCGAGTTAGTTCATTTTACATACCGTAGGTGTGGCAGACAATTAAAAATAATTATGTCTTTAAGCTGTTAATTTATGGTAACCTTTAGTTCAATTAATTTAAATTCCGTGAATTAGTATAATTGTAGTAAAAATTGTATCGATATTTTTAATTTACATAGTTAAATGCTAAATTGTATTAAAATGTTAAATGATAACTAATCTAAAGATCAAATTTTGTCTGTCAACACTGGGTACAACTTTCTGTACCAGATAAACATTTTTATAAAATTTAAGAATTATTGTTACCTTTATATCTCATTTTTATTTTTTTCCCTCAGGGCTTTTAATTGTCATCATGTTGTGAAGTTACTAGGAGTTGTTTCTAAAGGCCATCCAACTTTAGTAATAATGGAGTTAATGGGCAAAGGTGATCTAAAAGCTTATCTTCGGTCTCGACGCCCGGACAATGAGGTATCCATAATGAATAAAATATAATTATTTTCCAATTTGATATCAAAATTTGCCTCAAGTTATTTAATTGATGTTATATATAAGAAGAGTTGATTTTGTGATTAGAATGTAAAAAATCTACAATATTTTATCATATTTTTTTTTTTTGTAGGATAACATTGCAGGTCCTCGTTTTCCTCCTCCAACACTGAATGAAATCTTGCAAATGGCTGTTGAAATTGCTGATGGTATGGCCTATCTTGCTGCCAAAAAGTTTGTGCACAGGGATCTAGCAGCTCGAAACTGTATGGTTTCTGATGATTTAACAGTAAAAATAGGAGATTTTGGAATGACTCGAGATATTTACGAGACAGACTATTATCGTAAAGGTGGTAAAGGTTTACTGCCTGTGCGATGGATGGCACCAGAATGTTTAAAGGATGGATTATTTAGTTCACAATCTGACATATGGTAAGCTGTTTTATTCTTGAGGTTTGATTGAAAGTTTTTTTGTTTACAACTTACTCTATTATGTTAGTAAAAAGCTCATAAAGATAGATATATGTAGTACTTGCATGGCATTGAAATTTTATAAATGTGAAAAATATGTCCATTTTTTAAAAAATCTCTTTATAACAAATCATTTGACTAAAAGTACAGTTTTTTAAAAACTCTGAAATGCTATAATAATTATAAATTGATTATTAAGCAGCGTTTATTATATGACATATAAACTTTTCATCTCATCAGAATTATGTTGATAAGCATATGTTACATTGTCATGTTTCTTTTAAGAATTAAGATAAACTTTTGTGCCTTGATTTACAAATATGTGATAAATGAATTTATTGACTTTACTGTGATCGTTGATGTAACGTTTTTAAGAAAAGGGCTGCATTCATTTAAGTAGAATTTGAAAACTTTTATACAGATTTTTCAGCATTACATTGACTTGAATTTGTGTTACGGGATTTGAAGCAACAATGGCTATTATCTGCATTTATTTTGTAGTAATGAACAAAAGGTATACATTAAATATCATGTATAAAAAGGACCACTTTCTGTCTCTGACAGTTTTTCCTCTATTCATGTCGTATTCTGTTTTGTGGCCACGAGAGTTTTATCACTGATTATTCTGCAATTATTTAGTGCAGTAATTTAACTTAATTCCTGGACGAACCCTGTAACAATTTTTCATTTAATCGACCTTTTTGTTTAGGTTTTTTTGTTAGGTTAGGTTTTTGTTTCCATTCCCTTTCTTTGATTTTTCTTTAGATGATATCAAATAGTGCAATCCATCAAAGTATATTCTATAAGAAAAATGACAGTATAGGTAGAAAAGTATAATTTAAAAATACTGAATATACTACATACTGAAAACTAAAAGAAATAAAGCAAGTGTAACCATATTTCTTTAACGTAATCCATGAATGGATAGCAAAGATTTCTAATTGTTATAAGATAACCTTGATTAATTATGATTTGTCAAACAAAGTGATATATATATTTTTTTATAAATTAAATAATCATATTTTACCTATATTCTGTTAATAGCTAATGTCTTAGCATGATAAATATGTAACTGTTTTATATTGAATTGGGAAAATGTTTGTAAATTTCTGTTTTTATTATTATTATGTGTTTTCATTTACCATTGTTTTCTTCTGAGTATAAATGAAGTGTATATCCCATCTACTGTACAATCATTCATCAAACTAAGAAGTAAAATCTAAGAAATACATATGAATCCAATAAGTGCAGCAGTATGAAGATACAAAACTATACATTAGCTGAACAAAATGTTTTATATTTGATGGTTAAATTTTACTTGTGTTTTTGCAGGCTTATTAATTGTTATTTGTGTCTAAAGAATTTTGAATTTTAACTAGTTAAAAAAAATTATCCTGTTTCTATCCCATTTGCAACTACAAAATATGAATCTTTTTTATTCTTAATTATTTCTTCTTTTTTATCATTTTCAAATGTAGTTATAGATCTTCACATGATTAATTTTTGATATATTATTTCTGTGACTTACTTGTAATTTCACTTCACACTACTGATTGTGTATCAATTGTTTAAGTATCTTAAGCTAGAAATCGCATAAATAATTTAGAATTTTATATTATGTGATATGTTTTGGCAGATATGATTTAGCAGTTTTAATTGGCTTTTTATTTTTACTTTAATACTTTGTAACTCTTTATAATATGAAATCCCACCCTTCTGTATATCTAAGCTTGTATATTTAAATGTTTTTTATAAATGAAAATAACAATTTATTGCCTTTTTTATATAAGGTCCTATGGGGTGGTACTTTGGGAAATGGCAACTTTAGCATCTCAACCATACCAAGGATTGGCTAATGAACAAGTACTCCATTTTGTAATTTCTGGTGGTAAAATGTCAAAGCCCGAAAACTGTCCAGCGAAGCTGTAAGTACACTATCATCTTCATATAATCTGCAATTTTTTTTTCATTACGAATGCATTATTCATCACTTGAAAAAAATCATAAAAAATATTCAGGAATCTTTGGAATTTTCTTTTATTGTTTATGCGCTAAAGGGAGAGATTTTTCAAAAATATTTAAACATTTATTTCAACTTAAAATCTGTTTTTATTATCTCTTTTTAATTGTGCCTAATGTATTTTAATCTTAATACTGTATATTTATAATAGTTTTAAACTATTATATTTGCATGTGATTAACATCCCAAATGTTACAAGTTGTGTAAAAAATATGTTTTCATTGATTAAAACGGATTAACAGGTTTTTATAGAAACTGAAAAATATTAAGTCTCATTTGTCTGAAAATATTCCTTTTATAACTTATCTAGCTTTTTTTCAACTAGGAGAAAAACTTAGTAAACTAGTTACTTTATGAAATGAGATGTATTGTTGCTGAAAATCATTTGTATTTTAAGTACAAGAATTAAGGTTTTTTTTATTTTTAATGAAATTCCTTATATTTTTGAGTAATACTTAAAATATAACTTACACTTGAATGCACGTTTTATGAGAGAATTTGAATATTTGGCATGATAAGCAATTTTGCAAGTGAACCTGTTGACTGTGCTACCAAAAAACCATTTATGTTTTTAGATAATATTTTCTGGTGAATAATAGTTTGTAAATAACAATAATATTGAGCAATCAATTATTTTTAATGTTTATTGATGTTTTGCGTCTCTTTTAAATTAATATATTAAACGAGATTATATACCATCCTTACAGGTATGCCATAATGGAGCTGTGCTGGGCTAAAAATCCAAAGGCGAGACCAACTTTTACAGAACTCATAGACATGCTTCTTCCAGACATCAACCAAAATCATTTTCGTGAAGTGTCCTTTTATTTCACTCAACGACAGGAGACGAGCGCCAAAGAGACTGACGTCGACACGGCCACTGCTTCGACCCCAATGAGGACTCAGTGGATGGACTCTCAGAATTCACGAGAGGATTCTGATGCTGAATCAGAAATTGCATTTTTCCCTCCCACCAGGAGCATTACCCAAAGGGACTATACCAGGGGAAAAAATTCTCTTGATGGCAATGCGCGAGGGGACAGCAGAGCTTACAGTGTTCATTCCAATGACGGCAGCAAAGGCATGTCCGTAACGTCTTCGGACGATAGTAAGGGTAGCAAAGTGAGTAGTACTTCGAATGGAAGCGTACCCAATGGACTCCTACCTTACGTACCCTGTCGAACTACCACATGTTGATTGTATATTTAATGTGTGCTGTCATATGGTGCATGCATGGAACTTCAATTACTGAGAACTACATAAATGTGTGTTTGGTCTTTTAACTTCGAAACCTGTACAGAACTTGTGTATATGTGTGCTTGTCATTGTATGTATATATATAAGTGAGTATATGTATGCATACAATCCTATACATATTATTTATGACCTTGTACAGTATGTGTCTGTCATCCAGTGATTCCAGAACAGTAGGAACAGAATTTTATATGAGTGTGTCGATCTGTGTGGCATGTGTCTTCTTAGCTATGTGTATCTGAACATCTCATCTTTTATTTTTAAATCATCAGAGTCGGAAGTTTAATCTATTTTACCTTTTAGTCAGCTAACTATTTTGTACATTCCCTCTGATTTTAACATCCGTCATACCATCGTATATTTTTTTCCTTACCGCTTTGTCAATCATTTAGGAGATACTGCTTGTATTGTACTGTGTATGATCGATGAAAATATCTCTTGTATGGAAACTATGCAATGGCCAGCTGCTGGCCGTGTACCATTTGAATGATTGACAACGTTTTCATAAAGCTTATAAATTATTAGACTATGTCCTGCAGCATTTTTATCTCCATGAGCCACGGCTGTTGTGAAAGATTTGACATTTATTTTAATTCTAAATGGGTTTTTGACATGAAATTTAAATTGAAAACCGATGTGAATTTTAATTTTTAACAGGATTGCAAACATTTAAGCAGGATTGTGTTGTCAAAATGAATTAAAATTCTGGTTAGAATTTATGTGTTTCGAAGTTTTTTATTTGAATCTATTGAACGGTGCTTTATACAGTGGTGTTTTTTTTGTTTAACAGCACAATGAAAGAAACAAGATTTCCAAATTATTTTATTGAATTTTGTATGGCCAAGCAATTTATGACAAAATTCAAATGAGAGAGAGAAGCAAGAAAAATCTATGGGAGTTTTTAATTTTAATGAATGGCAAAATTAAGAAACTATTCCATTTGCATGTATTGGCTCATATTCCAAATGTTTAAAAAAATTAGTTGATGTTGTAATATATGATGTGCTTTTAACCAATCAGTTCTGGTTTCATTTTTTCTGATCTTTTCAAACATTCTAATATATTATGAAAAATATCTCAAAAGCCCGTTTTTGGTCTATTATGTAGTTCAAAAAGAATTGTAGTGATTAATTTATAAAAAATTATATTAAAAATAAAAACTTGGGGGGAGGGTTATGAAGTTTTCGTTCTTAATTGTGTATAAGAGAAGGACAAGAACTGCTCAGAACTGTGCTTCTATTTATTTTTTGCAATTGGTTGTTGCGCTAATGTGTTTGGATGGGGGAAAAGATAAATAATTTTCCCCTATTTATTATTATCCCTCATTATTTATCAAAATAATAGGTGAAAAAATAGGGCCAATCCAAAAGAATGTTTCTCTGCTCTATTATAGAAGTGGGGGGGAGGATTAAAAGTTTTATTTGTATAATCATGTTGTTAATGTATTTGGGTCTGCCACAATTTCTTAAATGTAGCAAATTCCTTTTTAGTCAGAAAATGATTTTAGCATTTTACAATTAATAAGACCTGAGCAGTATAAATATGTAACACTTCTGAAATAACCATTTCTTAATAATAGCTATAAAATGGGTCATTTTTTTGTTATACTGATCAGAATATAAATTAATTTGATTAATTATTTCTTAATGAAAGCTTTTCGAGTCTACCAATCTGAATCAGTGTTGTACATCACACTCAGGAATAAAACTATTCTTAACGTAATAATACAAAATAATATATTATATAGGGAATGTAAGTGTATAGTACTTATATCATGATTTTATCTGTGACCTCTGTATATTTTTACGAAATGACACATCACACTCTTTGTTTGCATCCTGTTACAGTACAAGTGTTCAGTCTCTGTGTGAAATGTTGAATTTCCAGATTTCTATTGCTGCTTCTGTGTTTGTCATGATAAAATTATATTAATTTTAAGGGTTTATATCCTTAAGTTATTGATGAATAAATCTGCTAAATTCCGTTCTTTTACTTCCATATGTAAAATTTCATGGCTTGCACATTTGTGGTCCAGCTTCTGTATAAATTGTATTAGCGTGTATATTGTTGAGTATTACATCCAACTGATTGACCATAAAATTGTGTGAGTAGATTTTAATTACCTGTAATGACTATGCATGGTGTCGTGAGGGACGGAAAAAGTATGTAACTGCCTACAAAATACTATTTAAGCAATAAGGTAATAACTCCACAACATGAATTATTATTTTTTGTGCGCATCTTGCTAAAAATGAAACTGTGTTGTTGGTAATTCATATGAATTACAATTTTTTCATTGAAGTTTTAGCTGTGACAGTGTATCTGAAAAAAATTTATTCACCATACAGGACTGAAAACAAAAGCAAGTGCTATAAAAAGAAATCGTCCATAAAAAAAAATTTCTTTTTAACTATAGTATATTTTGTTGAAATAATGTGAATAAATATAGATATGCTTTTTTCATATTTAAGTGCTGCCTGTAGAATTATCAGTCTCGGTGAAAGAAAAGGTGAAATTGTTTTCTAGCTAATTTTAACTTTGAATTGAGTTATGAAAAGATTACAAAAACATGTAACTTATATAAAACACGACTCAAATCATTATAAAGATAAAAATTTATTTTCCATTTATATTTTTTTACAGCTAACAGTAATAGAGTATTTAAATAATGATGTGTGTTGCTTGTGAAACTCCTAGCATTTTCCTCACTTGTCGAAGTAAAAAAAAAATCATCCGATATTTTTATTTGAAGCAACCTTAAAGTACTTCCCCATAACTTTAAAAAAGACTTGCATGTTTCTCAAGATTAGCGTGTGTAAGCCAAGTCTGTATATTATTTACATTGAAGTTTGTTCCATCATTTTGTTGCATATCAACTGTGAGATTTTGCAACTAAATGATGGAATCTGTGCTGTTCATGGTAGTTAAGTTTCTGCTCAAAGAAATGAAATAAAATCAGGAAAGCATGTGCGATTTTTAAAAACAACAGCCATTTTTTGATTATTTGTATTTAAATATTTTTGTTAAGTATTATAAAAAGTTGTTATTTTTATCAATCGATTGGTGATATCAAATAGTATAAGTATTTGGGTAAATTATAAGAGCAATGCTAGCTTTACTAAGAAAATTAATATTAAATAAAAAAAAATCTGCAAAATATTTTTCAATGTTTGTGAGAATTTCCTTTCAGCTTGCCATATAATTTTTATTGCTGTCAAAGAGAGAACACCACATTTTTATTGCTATTATTTAAAGTTAGCATATCTGTTTTTTTTACCGTTAATATATACTAGAGTAACACAATAATTTGTTTAATTCAGAAAAGAAAGTCAGAAAAATTGTCTCATGTATATCAGACTTCCACTGTGAAGAGAAATTCCATTAGAGTGACATAGATTTAATTGATTTTCGTAACATAAGTTAGATATTTAAATTTGCATTCAAACAATCTGTTAGAAATTTAAAATTTTATAAAAGAGGAAAAAAAATATGCATTTTCGATGAAGGATAAAAATTTGATGTAGCACTTTTCTTTTAATCAAGTATCCAATCTAGTATGATTAATTTAAAGCCTTTATATGTCAACACTGTGGTTTTCTCAGTTAACATACAACAATTTGAGTGGTCAAAATGTGCATTGCTGTAATTTTTTTATTATTATTATTTTGTTTCCTAAATTATTATATTAATTATAAATTATCCACCCTCGCTCATTAATCGTTTTCTTCTTGGAAAAAATGTAGTAAACTGTTTGCCATTTAATCTGTTTTTTCCTCAGCTCCCATTCCTTTTATCCAAATCTTTCCTTAACACCTCAGTTTTAAACGTATCAATGCACTAGTCATCTGAAAAGAACTTTTTTCCTACTTTTTGTGTTACACACAGTTTTTACATTATGATATCATTTGTACATTTAATTCACTTTGTTTTTGTATGCAAATAATTTTATATAAAATGGTTTAAATTACTAGACATTTGTTTGTGAAAAGTGTTATTTATTGTATTTTATTTTAATCTGTAGGGTTCATTCATTGAATAATATTGCTTTTGCTTCCAAGTTTTTAACTAACCATATGAGCATAGACTTTGAAACATTTGTGCAAACAATTGGATTTCTTACCTCAAATATGCCAATGCCTTTGAGGATTTTTTTTTTTTTTTGTTACTCATAAAACATCAATATCCCTTTTCTAATGAATTCTGCATTTCATTTTAATTGTATTAGAGGAAAATTCCAAACACTAAAATTTATGTTGTTTTTTTGGAATTTTCCCTCCAATGTCTTTTAACATATTTTATGCTCTGAATGCATTATTTATGTTACCCTTAAAATGTTTTATTTTATGAATTTATAATCTCTTAGTATGTTTTAACTTAATATTTGGTACATTTTTATGAAAATGCTTATACACCAGTCAGGTGAAGATAAAGCTTAAATTTATAAAGTAATGACATTTAGTTGATTTGTAACTTACAACCTTTATACTTCGATAACTTTTATATTTTTATACAAGGTATTCCGAACTAGTTTAATAAGCAAAATAAACTGTGTATTGTTAAATAATTTCTGTGAAATCTATCTGGAAGTCCACCCCTAAAGGGCCCCCCCCACACACACACACACTTTAAAAAGCTAGATACTTACCCGCC